>CAJQZN010028068.1:0-14278 GCA_907164685.1 Colias eurytheme | reverse complement strand
ATTTAAATAAAATAAATTTTAATTTTACTTCATCTGACAGAGCTGCAGATGTTTTTGTAAATCCTTTAATATCTCAGAAGTGCGTTTTTGCTGGGTGGTTCCTTTTTGCTTAAATACGGACAATTTATTACTTCAACTTTAAAGATATTAATTATTAAACATACCCAACAGAGTTACTTTACGTATTAATTTTGACCATACGCAGAGAGATTGATCGAAACGCATTCGAAATCTTAAAAGTTCAGATGACAAAACGTTGCCTCAACTTCATATTTAAATTACCAATACAAATTGTGAAACACAACATAAAATATAGCTCATACTTTTCCAAATTGTCTACCAAATTCTCTATTACCTATTGTTATCCAGCCAATAATTCTGCAATTTAAGCAGAGAGTAATTGGAAGCAGTAGCGTCAATGAGACCTTTGGGCTTTGGCATGCCTTTGGAGGCGGTGTCGACACCAAAATGTCAGAGCAATTTTATCGATTTTGCTCGTAATACGGAATAGGTCACATTTTTTAAATTACTACTGGGAGTAAATGGGACAATTCGAATGTTCGAAGAGATTGAGGTTGTTTTAATGGATAAAAATAAATACATAATAAAATATAACTTTATTCGTCTCTTCACTATAATAGGTTGCTATATTGCTTGCATATACATTGTGAGCTTAAAGCGAAGTAATTTAAAGAACTTTAAAAAAAAGAAATATGATTACTAATCTTCTTATATATAAAAATGAATCCCAAAATGTAAAATGTAAGCGCATAACTTGAAAACGGCTGAACCGATTTCGTTAATTCTTTTTTTATTATATTCCTTGAAGTACGAGGATGGTTCTTATTTAGAGAAAACGTACGTAATGTACCACGGGCGAAGCCGGGGCGGACTGCTAGTATCTTATAGATACTACTTCCAGATTGATTGAGAGAGAAGTTATTGATCTTTGTATAGGCTTATAATATAGATACATTATACAATTATACATCTCTAATACCAATTTATATTGGAAACGCATGAAGAGCAGTTGTGAATGTAATAATATGTTTAAGCTATATCTTAGAAATAAGTGAACAATCATTTTACGTAGGTACCTATAGGTAAATTATTACAACTTCGCTGTTTTTGTTACTCTATTGACATTTTGCTATGAATATATGTACTTAACTTGAATTTATGTTATGATATTTAAAATTAAGTTTTCAATGTTTGTTGATAAGTATTTATACTTGAAATTATAAAGTTTGCGAAATGTATTTATGAATATTGAATACCTTTAAATACCATGGAATTACGAAGAAATTATTTCTATTACTTTTCATTTTTTTTGCAAATAAATAGTTGTATCCTATAGAAGTATTCTAATATCTGAAAGAAAAGTATTTTCTTTCAAATATTAGAATAACAATGTCGCATCAAATTTTCAAACGAAAAGGTAATCAAATCAACAAAAGTAATATATTCCAAGATACATACAATTGATAATACATTTTCTCACCCGAGTAAATTACATTACAGAAGCGTTCATAAGAACGACACCAAGACAAAAGAACTATTACATTGCACAATTTTGTATTCACGCTCTATGCGCTATATAATGACATGTACAGAGCGTACTTTAATGGCCACCAAATTGCCTCGTCCACTCGACTTTGATTTACATACATCCATGTTATTCACCTCTTTTATTCTCAACCTTATCCCCCACAAAATAAGGATCAAAGTTCCTGTAAATCTAAGTTTGTATAACATCACTTCTGACGTAACTACCACGCCTACTGTTGCGACAAATCGGGACACTTTTCTCAAAGTTATTTTAAAGTGACACGCAATATAATATGTCGTATGTCGTGTCTATAAGGTTCCTTATCAAGTGTGGTTCAGGATTAGATTAAGATGTGATTTGGTAACGGTATAATCTTTGTTTTTGAGCTGTAATTGAAGATCGGAGATAGTGTAACGGTTTTATATTGGTGTATGTAAATTGGTTTGCTTCTGTGCTAATTTTAAACTTGGATTACATTCACACGGACAGAGGCAGATTAGGTACACTTTTTGCGTAAAAAGCATGGTAAAAAATAATTGATTTAACAATTAATGTTACAGTGGCAAAAGCATACGTCTTAAACTAACTCTACATATACATATATATGTGATTAATACACAATATTTTAAAGATTCTTTTTAGGAACCTCATAAACATGCGATTACTTTAAAAAATTGTGAGAGTAGGTACCTACTTTCTTACGTCCGATTACCTACTTACTTAAGAATTATAAATAGGTCAATAGCAATAATTCCAAATTTCTTAAAAACTTCCCTTCACGATCATACAAACTACACACGCTTTGATAATAGTAGGTAGTTGTAGTAATATGTGATAGTAGTAACATAACCTACAAACTGCCTACTCCCTATATGCTCTAATAATACTAACCTAACCTACTACAGTTATAAATTCCAAAACAATAACCCACTAAGGGGAGGTAATTATAGAAATTATAATAATTGTCCAAGTGCGTAGGGCGGGGCCAAATGACAATCACGCGCGACATAACCATCGGGTGCGCGCGCGCAGGTGCCGCTAGTGATGGGGTCTATCGATAATGTGTGTGGATCTAGTGATGGGGTCTATCGATAATGTTTGTTTTATAATAGCTGGTGCTCTACACAACTTCGTCTGCAATCAAATGGTTTATCTTTACGTATGTTTTTTTAGTGCATTCGCAAAGAATTAAAAAGCGTTTGTGTTTATGTGGATAAGAAAAAAATGTAGTTTATATCATGTGTGAATGTACATCTATTTCACTGATCAATTTCATAAGAGACAAGTAATCGTCTCTACAAGGAATCGAACCTTCGGTTCTACGCTCACGCCTTAACAACTGTGCTAAGGAAGCGGTCAATGTATAATTACACCATATTTACACTGAGTAATTGATTCATAAATTTTATTGACAATAATTATTATGCTATGTAGATCAGAACACAGTCATCTGAAGTCATACAACTTTTACAAGCCAACTTGATAGGTATTATAGTTCGCATTTTTAGTTTAAAAACTTTATTACAATAACTATAGGTATACATCTTTCAATATAACATCTTATTACAATTGTAGGAATTTTATTTTACATGTTATTATGCAGTAATTTATTTAATTAATGGAGCTTTTTACCAGATAACATGCATTAAGTTATCACTTGCTAATAATTAACGTTCACATTTTACGTAATACATCGATAAAACATTAGCACATCACTAGCCCTACATACAAACGCACGTATTGTCTCTACAGATAGTGATGTGCTTATTAGAGTTATGTATTCATAGACACATCTGTTCTTTATTTCTGTGGTGTTTGGTATATACCTCGTAAGTGCAAAAATGGCCATTTTTTGTTTTCTGGCCATCTATACTGATAAAAACGTCCTCTTTCGTTTGGTCTATGTCACATAAGCCTACTGATAGTAGAAATACCTTAAATAGGTTGTATCAAAACCCCTTAAGTACAAAAAAAAATATTTTTATTTGATACAAATATATTAATATAACTTAACATAGACTTGTAAAACGAATACTCAATCAACGAACGGCCATTTACAACGTAAGAGCACTTAACATAATTAGACCAAACTTGAATAATTATTATCATCACTTAACTTATTTGTACCAAATCAAATGAAATTATTTGTGAACTTATCAGGTCTTCTCCCATACTTAAATATTATTACGTTATTTGGCACATAATTTAAATCTCCATACATTAGGTCTGAAACCTAATATCTATAAAGAAACATGCATGTGATGCAAGATCTCTTAAACTTAGTGTGTTCAGAAACGTTTACCAATCTTCGATCGATTCAATCGATTTAAAGATTGGTAAACGTTTAAAAAGCCAAGTAACGATAACTACATGAACAAGGTTTGATTCTTTGTCTCTTCAAATTCATTCTTTCGTGTCAGATTAGAATAGATTTAGACAAATCGGAACATAAGGCAACATTTCACTATGAAATTAAAAGATAAAAGCTGTTTGTTTACAGATTCCAAATTTAACTGCATCTGTAGCCTTTTATAAAAGAAACTTTGGACTTTTAATTTAAAAATCCGCAAAGTTATTAATAAACGAACATTCCATTATGTTATGTATGAAGGAATAGCTCAAAGAGGTGCGGATGAAATTGCATCATGCTTATGGCATTTTATTAACGGTTTGGCAGAAGAAATAGAGTAGCTTATTTTATATTCAGTGTTGTCCAGGTCAAAATCGGTATAATATCTTGCCTGTTAAGCAGATATTGAAAGATTCATTTTCAAAAAAGACAGCACCATCTCCGTTCCCCGAGATAAATGAAAATGACCAGCAATCGCCATGATGTAAAATTAACGAATGAATCTGATCTTCCATTTTCTAAACTATTGACTGCCTACTCATTTTATCAAAAGAAATACTGCAACAGACAAAACTACATTTGGTTAGAACTGTATTTTCTGGTTGATGTATGAAGAGTCTAATGACGTAGATTTTAAATACTCTTTGAGTGAAAATGAAGAGTTGCTGTATTTCTGGTTTAAGAGAACTGAGAAAAGAGAGAAGTCTCCGAAGTGGCTTTGCCATTGGCCTCTAATGAGCCTATCAATATCGATGCTCTGAAATTCAAAGATCTCTTAGATCTCCTGCCAATAAGTGATCCAATTTATGATGATTATTTCAAATCATTGTCTCATGGTCCGACTAGAAACATTCTTATGACTTTCAGTGACAGTGATGAGGACTATGAATGAATGTTGTAGTGGTACGTTTTACAAACAAATTTTATTTGACTTGATCCAGCTCGTAACTATTTGCAGGGTAAGGGCATCTTCTCACAAGGATAAGGCACGAGCAGTAATCACCACGCTTGCTCACTGCTGGTTGGTGATTTCAGACCAAAATCCCGGTTGCCATCACGATGTTTTCCTGTTATTAGAAATGATGATGTTTTCTTGTTATAGAAGATGTATCTCTGGTTATTAGAGAATCTACTTATGCATCCGAAAAAGACACATTCGTAGATGTCGGTTGATGGGATCGATCCCGCAGCATCTAGCACGGCAGGCAAGCTAACTACCGTGACTTCTGAACCACACACGCACATACACACTACTTTTAGGATTTTACTTTGTAGAGAGAGTATCAGAGAATTGCATATTGCACGAAAATCACAATATTTCCTGGCTTTTTTATGAGTACTTATTTGTGGCAAATCACACTCCTATTCGTTTTTATTTTTATATATGGTTTATTATACTATTTGTATGGAAGACGTTTCCCCATAATATTTGTTTTTTAATGTCTGTTTATGTCTCCGTCGAAAAAAATAATGAAAAATCCTTTCCATTAGGGTAAAAATAGGAATAAATACTAATTAAGAGTACAAATAAATATGCTCTAATCCACTTAAGTACACACGTTTTAGACATTTTCACATCATTTTCACATTTTTTTCTTTTGGTACAAACATGTTAAGTAACAATTACTCTTGAACTAGAACATTTTTTTTATTTTTTTTGTAAGTGTTCATAACTTGAACATAATAGACATTTAAATATCATAAATTTGTTTTACTCAAGAGTTTATTCCGATCTGTAGCAACAGGGTAGCAACCGTGAAAACTTTCAAACGCTCATACTCAAAAATCACCATTTTGCACTTAAGTGGTACGTACCAAATACCACAGATTTATATAATCATGTACGAAGGAGTTATTTCAACACTGAATAAACAACCTTTATCACCTTATATCGAGTTAAAATTGCTATGTATGTCTGTATATTTTATGCTACGTGTTGGCAACGGATTCAATTATGGAGGCGGTTTTGTTTTAATGAATAATAATGATATTGTATCTTACAATTGTGCGTATAGAATAATCAGCAAATGATTTTTTTTTTTATATTTTACGCTAATTATAAAATATGTAGAAAAGAGAAAGAAAATGAAGCCTTAAAGGTATCTACTGTATAATTGTACTAAAAAGTGATCTACTAAGTAATCCCTTGTTGTCAAGATTAATCATTGACTAATAGGTAACTACTGTCACAAACTTTAATACATACGTACACTTTATATTATTTTGTGTCTTAATTAATTAATATTTTATTTATTATAATTTATAATATTATAATATTTACCTAATGAATAGAACTCCCCATACATTATTATCTTTATAATGTAAATCCTTAAAACACCATATTTACAGTCCAGACGTTTTACAGCACCCTTGATCCCAAAATATATCAAAACACGACGAAAACCAATTTCGTCTCTTAATTTGTATTAGCGACAACACCAATTAAGGAAGGCAGAAAAAAGACAAGCTAAGTTATTTATGCCTCCCTGGTATGTTTGGGTTGAACTTGTAATTATCGACAGGAATCGAACCGGCAGTTACGGGCCATAATTGGGAGGGAACAGTGTTTAAGTATAGAGTACGGATCGTAATATTGTTTTATGAGGTCCTTAAAAATAATGAATGTCATTTCGCGTAGGACGTCCAAGTAATGACGGATTCGATTCCTAGCTGTGGTTCTCAAATGTTTGTGTTAG
This sequence comes from Colias eurytheme, assembly GCA_907164685.1. Lineage (NCBI taxonomy): Eukaryota > Metazoa > Arthropoda > Insecta > Lepidoptera > Pieridae > Colias > Colias eurytheme. The sequence goes on along the minus strand of CAJQZN010028068.1, from coordinate 7,683 downwards.
TAGAAATAACATCGATTTATTTTTTTCAAATTACTTAATGTAGAAAATTATACTTACTAATTACTTACTTACTCCTCTGGCGCTGAAACCCCAAAGTGGGTCTTGGCCTCTGAGACGAGAACTCTCCATCTTCCCCGGTCCTGAGCGGTCTCTTGCCCATTAAAAGCATTCTTCGTTTTATTTGTAATCTTTAGTTAATGAATAAATATAAATAGAAAGAAAGAAGGGTAAGAAGTTTATTAGAAAGGGTAAGAAGTAGGGATAAATAATAATATGTAACTGAATAATAAATGAAACAAAACATATTATTGAAATTCATTTTTATTAAATTTTCAAAACACTTTGACAAGTGCAGTATTGTGAAAGTAATTTGCGAGATTATAATTGTAAATGTTTATGGTGTTTGTCGTTTTTCGTCATTAGCAATAAAGGGCGGTAAACTATCGGTGGCTTAATGAAGCTTAAATTATATAAATTCTTGTACCTATTTAATTTATTGTTAGTTCTAATTTAATATCTATGTGATCTGATAGGTATACTACTGGACAATTAAAAAGTCCAAAATACATTGAGATAATATTACTACGTATGGAGGAGACACCACGAACAAAATCTGCCATTTTTTTGCTCTAAGTTTTAAAAATTATTATCTAGTTAGGTAATTACCGATGAAAAGTTATGTTAGTCACTTTTCCCTATTATTTGTATTATTTGTGCAATATCGTAACACACACGAAGGCATATTTGATGCGTTTCACTTTAAAACAAATAAAAAATGAGCGTGCAGTTAAGCCATATGGCTTATGTTGAGCGGAACATAAGTGATGTAGGCGGTGTCGTCTCCATAATATATATATCTCAATGCCAAAATATAAATTTATTTGGTCTATTTTCTTTTAAAATTGAACATCACTTTTAAATATTGCCAATTTCAATAACATTTGAAATTTTCATGAATTCTTATTTTAGATGTTGTCAGTTACAACATCAACATATAGCTGTAGGAGTTATGACGTCGTTGTGTAGGAATAACTTTCCAAAATTTGTTGACTATAATTTCAGAGGCGTTTCAATTCAACACATTACAGTTTCAATTATTATTCCAATACATGACATTTCTATAAATATTTTGACTCCACACTCGATTGGGCGATAATTTTAGCGCGCGACTTCCTGCTGTGTACATATAGGTATTTTATAATCAAATTACTGGTTATTTTGTCATCATTACCACTAATGGTGTGGCTTTAAAATAATTATATGGCTTGGAAAATTACTTTGACATTCGTAACTCGGCCATGAAGTATTTTGTAACATTATATTAACCTTAGAAAATTTAATACTATCGTTGTTTTAATGAAAAATTATTAAATTGATTAAACTTTCTCGCTTCGAAGGCTATTTTTATGTCAGAGTGATGGTATGTAGATACAGAAATTATACATAATGTTTATGTTTATCCTAAGTCCTTTTGGTATGTACAACAATAACATATGTAAATAATATAATCCTACATATTATAATTTATATTATTATAAGACAAATAGTTCTCTACCGCGTCTGTCTCTCTAACTGTCCGTGATAAACTCAAAACTATTACAATAAATGATTTTGATTCTGTTTCCACTTTCCACCAAAAGATATCGTGGTTCTCGATTAAGGTTTTAGTACATCATTTGTTAAGTTAAGACAAAGTGGGCAAAACCATGGGCGTAATATATCGAATTAATAAACTCTTTTATTAAAAATGAATCGAATTTCTTATTAATATCAGTTACAATGTATGCTACAAATGAATTGCAAAACATGTCCCTATCAATAACATAGTGCCGTTACAACACCACTTTGCGCACACAAAGAATTTTAATTTGAAAAACCTCCCAATATTTACTCCCAAATACTTCAATCACAAGGAGTCATTATGTACGTATAATCCCCCACAATATTTAATTTAATTTCACCCATGTAAAGCACTCGGTCTATTCCAGATCGTCGATCGAACAACTCGTCAAAGTTTTGTAATTGACTCGGTAACTTACAGGGACAGCCGTTAGCTCTCAGCCTATTATAAAGACCTAGGAAGATAAAGACCAGTACAATACTGACTAGTTTTATATCTTCTTCAAACCACATATGACAAATTTGATAATAATTCAGTCGTTTTGTGTTTTCTAATCCGATAATATAGATTTAAAAAATTTCAGACTACCTATAAACATTTACCTAACATCCCTATTTATTTATGTTTTAGGAAAGCAGACGAGCAGATGCAGACTGAAGAGTTTTGTAATAAGCAAAGCTTAGTGTGCCGTCTGTAGAAATTATGGAATACATATACAATATACTACATAGCCAATTCTTCGGTTCATTAATTGATAAACCAAACATTGATTAAAAAACTAACAAGTAAAGGTTTTTTTTGCTCTACCTTTCCCAATACCTGTCTAAACCTTACTAACTCTACATCACCTTAAGTGTTACACGAAGTTTGATTGTGCAGGCCTGTCGTACCAGGCACCACTCACTAATTAACCCTCAACTTTTTAATTTTATTGAACGCATTTACGCCCTTATCAAGGACGATCATATCAATACGTCGCGCCCATAAAGATGGCCTGATAACGTTTATAGTGAGGAAGTTTTTGAAACTATCCATTATTGGCACGGTGTGTCATTTTTAGGGTGACGGTGTAAAAACGTCTCAAAAACTTTGTAATAGATTTTTCTGGATATAAATTTACTTTGTAGATTTACAGTAGATGTCGTTGAATTTGATAATTATAAAGGATCAAATATTAAAACTGAAAAATCTAAACGTTACAACAATATATTTGTCGTGGCCATATCGTAGATTTGCTCATTTCATGATATGATCGATCATTTCACGAAATGGTCGCATTTCATGAAATGGCCAACATAGTTTGATCAGATCGTTAAATCGTCAACGTTTCACGATTTGGCCATCCACATTTGGCCAGATCGTATAAAATATAAAGAGTCCGTAAAATATTGAAAAAAATCAGAATATTCTAAAAACTTGTTTAATGTCATTTAAGACGATACACAAAAAAAAATCTACTGCTTGGCGGGCGGAGTCTAATAGCTCGCTATCGCGAACGCGGGTGTCATTCTTGCAAACTCGCCGCGCTGCCGCTGGCCGACTCGGGACAAACATGTATGGAGTCGTCATACAGTTATAATATTCTTATACATATATTTAATTGTTGATTAATTGGTTTTATTTTCTTGCTTATAAACAAATAATCTTCTTTTTAACAACTACTTAGACATTATTAATAATTATTATTATTTCGTAATGTTTACTTTATTACAAAATAATACAGGTTATAAATAATCTTTAAAATAACAAAAAATATTGTTACTCTGAAAAAATGAAATGGTACTCAATAACGCGGACTACTGAATGGACTTAGATAGAATTTGATGCTGACGTAGATATTACGTCATGCCCAGAAATGAAAGGTAATATTTCTGAAAGAAGTTATAAACCCTAATTCTTCTCAGTCAAAGTCAAGAGTGGAAGATATCACTAATACAGTAAAACTGATGCGAAACTTTGGATGTTAATTTGTATATTTTTTTGTTAGTTGTTACTTAATCACGTCAAGACTACATTACCAATTTTGATAAAATATAGCTAATTGCCTGGATTTACACATAGGATACTTTTTATCCGAACTGAACACTTCTGTGGGATAAGACAGGATTCACGATATAATCTAATTCCACGTGGGCAAAGCCGCGGTCGGAATGATATTTTTTTAAATAAAAAATTGTTTAAAAAAAACACAAAATATATTGACGCATGTATTTATTTTTTGCACTCTATTATAATTGTAATTATTCATTACAAATAATCAAAATAAAATAGCCAGAACAAAGTTAGGCCCTGGTAGGGTAGGTAGGCAGGTACAGCAATGTTAGACGAACACTGGCTTATTTATACCAATAATAGTGTATTATAAACATTAAATTAAGTTTACTTTCTAACAACAAAAATACATAATATTAGCTAATGTGAAAGCGAATCAACCAATCATCCCACAAATATTCATCCAAATCGGTTCATGTCATTAGGAGGAGTGACTGCAGCGCCATCTTCCGGGCCCAATTGTGTTTCTAGATCACCCAGGAACTCAATTTAATATACTTCCACAAAATTTTTCGAAATGAAAACTCACATTACTATGTAAATATGAATATAAACCTGTTTTATTACTAAGCAATTTCCCGCACAGGTGTAGTAAGTATAAATGAAATAAATATCAACATCAAATTCTTTATACAACATACTTATCTACCACCTTCTAAGAAATGTAATTCTTGAAATTATTTCGTATTTTTTTTAAATATAATACTACTCCAATGAGCTCCTGTTCCATATTATGTCCGCCATACTTCCACTAAGTTCACCATGATTTTTTATTTCTTTGCACTTTGTTGCTTTTTGCTAAAAATGGAATCATGCGATAAAACTAGTAGAGCTTTGATAACATACATTTTTGACTGAATAAAGGTACTTACGAAGGAGTGGATTCACATTGTGAACAATCAGTGGGTTTATTTTCCTTCTAGATTCCGGATTTCTGAACAGATTATTTATGCTATAAATGAAAAAATCTTACACATTCGTTATGTACTTAAAACAGGGGTACATATCAAACATCGTCTATAATACAATTATCATCAAATTTAAAATAAAACCAACTTACTTCATTAATTTGTTCCAATTGTAAGCATTCTTTTTCCTCCAACCTTTATGTTTCTTCTTCTTATTTTCTTTATTGTCCCCATTTGTCTCATTTTGTCTTATCGTGTTGTCACCCTTTTTTACGATTGCGCGAGCGACACAGGTTCCCCGTGTGACGGCCGTAGCGGGAATGACTCGTGCAGCGATCGGGGTAGGAAGGTACAGGGCGGCTCTCGCTATATTGGCTGGTCGCGCGCTAATTTCAAGTATTTCTTGTTTATTTCAAAACCATCGCATATTTCAAAATTCTAACACGGTAGACGTATAGGTTGTATATTTTATAGTTAATATCCAAAAAGTCGTAACTTTACATTTGTTATTTTGAAGATGCCAGAGATTAAAAAAAAAATAACAATGATAACTTTGTATTTTTTTTCTATCGAGAAAATATCATGGAATCATGTTTCTAAAACGGTAGACGTATTGTGTTACTATTGAACTTTCTTGTCAAGAATTTACATCACGACAACTTTAATAATATAAAAATTACGAAGGTTTGAAAAGGGCCGTAAATGTTAGAAAAATTAATTCATCACCTTAAGTTAGTGCCGCGGCAGCGGCCGGCGAATGCCAGAAGCGAATCATTTTTGCAATAAAAAATAGTTAGGTTAGGTTAGGTTAGGTTAGACTTTGATAAATAACGCCAGAAAGCCAGAAGCGGATCGCTTTTTAAAAAACAAACAATTATAATACTATAGTAAAAATGCGTCTTAAATTATTTTATTTAAGACGCATTTTTTCTTCAATACATATAAGATATCCACATTTTCCATAGTACTCGGAACCGTCGTAAATTCTTTGCTATGACTTTCTTCATATTGTTATTAAACGAATTAAGAAGTTTTTAACTGCGAATAATTAAATTTTCGCCAGCGGCCGCCATCTTATCACATAAACACAGAGCTTGCAGCGCCTCTACCAATGATTAATGTAACTATTTTACGATATGATCAAATAATTTTGATCATTTCATGAAAAAACCGCGCGTTTAGTTGGCCATATCGTGAAACGATTTCTTATCATTGATCTGCTCAAGCCACATCATGATGTGGCCAAACTAAATTGGCTATTTCAAATGCGACCATTTCGTGAAATGGCCAATCATATCATGAAATGAGCAAATTTACGATATGGCCACGACATATTTATATCTCCCGTTATGCCTAAATAAAAAATGAAAATTTCAAAAAGTATACAATACTAAAGATTCTAAATCGTTTTTCTTGGACTTCTAAAGAAGAACCCTCAAGAAGAACCCAGCAATGAATATTTCATGATGTTGAAAACATTATAATATACCTAAGTATCATACGAAATATACCAAGAAACCAAAGAGAGGGTTAAAATATTTTAATGTAAAATATTCGGTTTCATCTGATAGTTATAAATCTCATATTTTTTATTACTTTAACCTCATAAAAAATTCACAAATCACAATATCGATAAAGAACATCACTATCAATTCCCAGTTCATTACTTAATCAAGAAGGGACGTTAGAAATTATGCGTGTCATACATTGTTTGTCATGTCGCCCGAGATCGAACCCCTCGCCGGCTTGAGCATTTGTCTTCATTCCGCTACTTAGTCTTGATAGGGATGACCTGGGGAGTCGATAAAATTTTGAGAAAAAAATTAACTTTTTTATTTAAAAGTAAATATGTGATTAATAGAAAAATGGAAGACAATCAGATAGATGTGGCAAGATACAGATGTCGTGGATGTAAAGTTTACCTAGAAGAAGAAAAAAACACCACAATTTTACATGAGATAAATACAGAATAGTTATCATCAAGAGCGTCGTTGCAACAGAAATAGATAACCCAATTTAATTGTTGTTTCATAATTTTTCTAGTTGTCTTTCTTGTTGTGAACAATCTTGTATTTCGATATAATTTTGGACATTTTGGTAGAAAAAGGTTGACCTTTGGCTCTTGAGAGCACGTTAAGATAGGAAATTAATACTAGGTATAAAAATAAAATAAGAATTAATTTGCGTTATCCTTCATGATATTTATTAAATTAAATTCTATATCGATATACCCTTACATCACTAGCTTTATAAAACAAAGAACATTGATATTAATTTAGCCTTCCCGTACGAAATCACGTCGCTATCTAATTATCGGATATTCCGCGACCCGGTAAATATTATATTATGAAATTCTCGTCTCCAAGCCTCCCCGGGGAAATAATCCTCGTTTTTAAATGAAATAAGGCGATTCCCGCCGATCCGGGCAATTACCGGGAAATCGGCTGTTTGCCAATTACTTGTATAATATAATGCTTTTATTGTTTTTGTTTTGGCATTACGGTGCATCTTGGATCAATTATGTGATTTCTGTAAATTGTTTTGGAGATGTAGGTAATTTTACATTTACGAGAGAACTTTTTTGAAGTGAAACTTCTTTATCCACATTGAGAGTTTAATATACCTAGATAATAATAGAGAGTAAAATACCGCCACGTCATGGAGTAAGGCGACGATTTTGGTATCTTTGAATCTTGCCAAAGAAGTTTCACTTCTGACACGTGTGCTCGGCTTGTACCTATTGTGTATTACTTTGAGATATTATATAGAATCAATAATTGATATAGGTACCTACTTACATTATACATATTTGCAATTTCGGTATTTATTTCATGAATTATTTTCTGATTATAGGTAACTATCCTAGGATGCACTATAAAACTATACTCAAACTCAGAAGCTAGAGTAATAGGGTAATAGATTACGTATAAGCATATTCATTATTCACCTACGTAGAAACCTACAGCATCTAAAAAGCATCTCCGCTAATATCACACCAATTATTTTTATTTATAACTTCATATTTAATTTACATTCTTACCTAATCACAGAACCATTTATATGTCACGGCTAAAGGTAGGTGAGAACATAAACTTAAGATTA
>CAJQZN010028067.1:0-14632 GCA_907164685.1 Colias eurytheme | reverse complement strand
AATCTGAGTTACTCCCTAGTCGCGCCTAAAGAAGTTTTACTTCAAAATTGTTACCCCTAATAATTATTAATTAAAGAAAAACTTTATGTAGAATAAATTGTTAATATTATGTCCTTCGATATTTTTATTATGACAATTTTCACCCCTAATTATTAAAAGAAAAACTAGATTTTCCACATCTTAAAAATATTTTTTTCATTTTATTTTTCATCCTTCACCATAAATTAAAAACCAATAAATAAAAAATAAAACAAATTTACCTATTTGTTTTCACAGTTCCAAACACAATACACAAAGGGAAAAGCGCACGTCCTTACAGTTGCTCGGAAAATATTAAACTAACTTGAATTAGCGTGCAATGCTGGGTTTTGCAAGTAAAGTCACGTCATACCGCTTGCGATTTATTGAAAGGACCCTTCGTTCGTCCTCCTTTGACTGACCGGTTGGCTTGGTTGGTAGTATGGCCCTTCCAAGCCAGAGGTTTGATTCCCACCCGGGACACATATTTGTGTGATGAACATAGATGTTTGCTCTGTCTGGGTGTTAATTATCTATATATAAGTATTTATTTAAAATTATATTATATGTATGTTTATCAGCCATCTGGTTTCCATTTATGGAAAATACTAAGCATTCGCTTGTGTTATAACACAAGCGAATGCTTAGTATTAGATCAGATCGTGCCGTGTGTGAAAATTGTCCTGAAATATTTATTTATTTATCCTTGGTACAGTGGTTAACGTCTAAAACTGAAAGATTTGGGTTCGATTCCCGGAGACGAGAAAATGTGTCGGTCTGGCACATTTTCTCGTCTCTGTACTGTGTACACATCTTCTCGCAGTTGCTCGGAACACAGCTACTTGTCCCTAAAATCGATCAGTCAAGTACGATTTGAAAACTTATTTCTCTGTTAGATAGCCCATTTATCGAGGAAGGCTTATAGGCTATCATCACGCTAAAACCAATAAGAGCGGAGCAATGCGGGTAAAACCGCGCGGCACAGCTATAAAGTAATATGTTAGAATTTTTTTTAATAATAATAGATAAATAGTATAAAATTTAAAAAAGTTATCGAGTAATGTAAAAACGTATGTTACTAGTAATTATTGAGTAAAATATATTATCTAATAAAAATGATATCTTTTGCGTTTGTAATATGTATCTAGATTTCTCGTGTCTACGACTTTGTTCGCGTGACCAAAAGTTTTTCATGGTTCGATTGATTAAATTATCGATTGTCGAGAATCAAGATAGAAGAAATTTGACACCATAAATAAATTGATGACCGCCTCCTTGGTTCAGTGGTTGAAGCGTGAGCGTAGCACCGAGGGGTCCTGGGTTCGATTCCCGGTGGAGACGAAGAAAAAAAATGTCTCGGTCTGGCAGGACACAGAAGGCTAATTACCTACTTGTCCCTAAAGAAAATCGATCAGTGAAACAGATGTAGGTATAATGCATCTGCCCCTTACCCCACTACGGCACATGGGACTTCACTTTATAAATAAATTGTTTAAAAACATTATTCCTTTTCACCCACTTAAGGTTGTAATTAAAAAATTGCACTTGCAATAAGTGCAGTGTGAAGTGCCTTAAGTCTAGTAAGTCTTAGTAAGTTTCGCGTAAAGTCTACCATATCTATCGAAATGATGCAATTACAGTATTTGTGGTATTAACTTATTTGTGGGTTATCATTTCAACATTTTGGTTAAACTAACTGTGCCCTGCGGTTTCACACGCGGTCAAAAATTTTCATCCACTATTCCATTCATATAGTTACCTTAGGTTTTATTTTTTGTAAATTTCATGAAATTCTGATCAGCTGTATTTGTGTACCAACAAACAAGACATAATATTATGTTGTTTATAATAATGATAAATAAAATAAAATAAAATAAATAAAATAAATAAAGCTTTATTTGTTCCATAAGAATATACAATTTTAGATACAATTACAGTTTGAGTACATTGTAGAACAATAATTTAGATACTAATCTAGTTTAAATAATTTAGTAAAGTACTCGTTAGGTATCTATATGGACCCCGTACGGGTAAAAGCCTCCCCCAAAGAATGCCACTTGTCCCTGTTTTGGGCCAAGTTCAGCCAATTTCCGCCCGCGACTGCTACTATTTCGTCAGCCCATCTGGCCTTTGGTCGACCCCTTGTCCTGGTGCCTCTTGGCCCCGACCATTTAACTGACCTGAGGGTCCATCTGTCGTCTTTGTATCGAGCCAAGTGACCCGCCCACTTCCATTTTCCCTTCAGTGAAAAACCTAATGCATCACATACTTTTGTTTTATTTCGAATGTCGATGTTCTTTATCCTATCTCTAAGTTTGATGCCTAGGCAGCTTCTTTCCATTCTTCTCTGAGAAGTCTGGATTTTATATCTAATTTTGTGGTCGAAGGTCCATGTTGGGCACCCATAAGTGAGGCAGGGCAGTAGTGCTGTGTCCATGACTATTTTTTTAGTTGCTAGCGGAAGTTGCGATTTAAGAATCTCTTTAAAGCTCCAGAACTTGCTCCACGTAATCGCGACTCTTCGGTTTACTTCTTCAAAGTTTCTTTCCTTATTAAAAGAAATCTGTTTGCCTAAGTATATATATTTATTTACGTACTCGAGAGGGGAATCCAGTAAGATGGGCGTCGCAGTGTGGTTAGTCATTATTTTTGTTTTGTCGAGATTAATTTCCAATCCAATATTTTTGCTAGCCTGGTTAAGTTCATTGATCATCTTACTTAGGTGCTGAGGGTTTTCCGCAAACAATATTATATCATCGGCAAATCTGAGATGACTAAGCATGTTTCCATTCATATTAATGCCTCGATTGGACCACGGTAATTTTCCTAACACGTGTTGTAAGACGGCTATGAATAATTTAGGCGAAATTGGGTCTCCTTGACGGACTCCCCTTCCTATCTTGAATGGTTCGCCTACTCTATCTAGCTTGACTTTGCTTGTGCTGTTATTGTAAATTTGATTTAGGATGTTAATATATTTTTTATTTATGTTTAGTGCTTTCAGTGATTCCCAGATGCTTTCGTGTGAAATTGTATCAAAAGCTTTTTTATAGTCTACGAAGGCTAGGTACAAGGGCTTATTGAATTCTGAGAATTTCTCAATCACCTGGTCCACTACTTGGATATGGTCCAATGTGCTGAAACCACTTCTGAACCCAGCTTGTTCGATCGGTTGATGTGAATCGATAACAGGGCCTATTCTTTCAAGCAAGCATGAGGCAAAAAGTTTGTAAAAGCTAGACATAAGGCTTATAGGACGATAGTTTCCCAAGTCTGCTGGGTCGCCTTTTTTGTATAGCAGAGTAATTTCAGATTCCAACCATTGGTGCGGCACAGCTTCATCATCGAGTATTTTATTCCATAGGATAGTGATTGGTGCCAGTAGTAGAGTCTGCGCAACCTTGATACATTCGTTAGTGATCCCATCTGGCCCTGGGCTTTTTTCCGGCTTAAGTCTCATTATTTGTTTCAAGATTTCTTTTTCTGTAAACTGTACGGTTAGAGTTGTGTCTGTATAGTGGTAGTCAGTCTTGGTTTGCTTTTGTGTGGGTGGTTCTCTGTAAAGATTAGCATAAAAATCGGTAGCTTTTTTTATTATTTCTGTGCGAGACTTGCATTTGTTATCGCCAGACTGCAGGAAAGGTACCCATGATTTGGTTTGATTAAGTTCTTTAAAAGCTTTTTTAGCAGATCTGGAGTTATCGAGATGTCTTTGTATAGTTGTTGTTCTGTAGAAATCGTAACATTTTTTTATTTCTTTGTTGGTAAGTTTGTATAATTTTTTAAGGTTTTCTTTATCGGATTTATTTAGTTTAGGTTTATTTTGTAGTGCACTTCTTTGTTTCATCAGTTCTAGCGCTTTTTCCGACAGTATTTTGTTCTTTTGTGAACCTTTAATGTTTGATAGACTTGACTTGATGTGATGGATAATTTGTTGGTAGTACTCCTGCGCATTGTAAGTATTTTGAGCCATTAAAAGATCTGGTATAAATTTGTTAAGGTTCGAAAGGTATATTTCTTGCTCGGATAGAGTTTTCAGCTTATTAGACAGGTTAGAAAAATTCCGTCTGCTTTTCTTTTTTGATTTTAGGTTAATAGTTACCCTTATTAGTCTGTGGTCTGATCCAAAAGTGAAAGATGGTAGTACTTCGTATTTGGTGATTAAGCGGTGTTTCGTCGTCATAATATAATCAATTTCATTCCTTGTGTTTCTATTAGGAGAGATCCAAGTCCAACGATTTTTAGGTTTTAGTTTGTACATTGTATTTACTATTTTTAGGTTGTATTCTTGTGCGTATTGAATCAGCCGCGTACCTCGAGCACTTCTATTGCCATAACCATACTCGCCTGCAATGGGTCGCTCGAATTTTTCAGGAATCCCGATTTGGGCATTAAAATCTCCCATAGAGAATATATACTCAGTAGATACGGTATCGTGGGCATTCGCTAAGTCATCATAAAAACAGTCTATTTCTTCCTGAAGTGAGTTTTCAGTGGGCGCATACGCCTGGATTAATGCAAAACAGATATTTTCCAGCTTGATTTCTAGTATGCAAACCCTCTCTGATATTCCAGTAAATTTTATGATGTTATCTTTGTATTTCCTCCTAACTAGGAAACCTACACCATGAAGCCCTTTTGTTTGGCCAATGTAATAGAAAATGTAATCTCTGTCTTCGATTATCTTTTCTCCTAGGCGACGAACCTCGCACAAACCTATTATATCATGGTTAATATTTTCTAGTGCTGCTTTGAGCTCTATTAGTTTTTGATCAGAAGATAATGATCTTACATTAAGGGTGCAAATGTAAAAGGTAGTTTTAAAAATTTCATTTTTATTTGGGGGGTTTTGGTCATACTCTCCCGCGGTGACCGGCCGTACTGGGAGAGTTGAGGTTGGGAGAGGGTCCAATATTGATTGCTATTCATTGTTCCGTTTAGGTGTCGTCATTTGGCGTTGTGCTGATCCTGTCTGGGCGACGGTTAATTTGGGCTTATGAATAATGTAACTCTTCATGTTTCCCTTATTCTTCTTAGGTGGTTGTTTGTTAGTTTGTTGACTATTTGCGTTGGTAGGTTGACTAGTCTCCGGAGATTCTGATAGGATTCTTTTGCTCGGCTGTTTATATGGATGTTGTTGGTTATTTAATATAATAATTTTATCGTATTTTATAAAAGCGATATTGCCTGCATCTTTTTCTTTCTGTACCTGAGCTTGTAGTTCTTTACGTTTATTTAAAATTTCAATTGGGTAGTCTTCTTTTAAATAGTATGAGGTATTTTGTAAGTGATGTTTATTTTTTTGTATTTTTAGTTTAAATCCCAGTGTGTTGAATGTTATAACTATCGGTCTTACTTTCTCCCCCTTTTTTCCTAGTCTTCTAACAGCTTCGATGTTGTTAGTATCGCATGAGATTTTTATGTATGTATTTATTATGTTCATTACTATTATTTCGAGTTCTTCGTATGATTTTTCTTTCTCTTCTACGCCAAATAAGACTAAATTTTTGCGTCTTAACTGTCTTTCTAGGTTACTTACTGTTTTTGATTGTTCTTCAATTTTTTTCTCCAAAAGTTCATTTTTTATTTCCAAGTTGTTAAATTTTTCGTTAAGACTATTGATTATAGTGCATTTAATATCTTCCTTCATTTCTAACATGTCTTGTTTTTGTTGTTTTAAATCTTGCTGCATGTTAATTAACATATTTTTTATTTCCTCCATATCCTTTTTTATTTCAGCGCCCTCTATGAGATAAGGTGAGAACTTCTTATTTATCTTCAATTGATCGGATCGAGCGGACTAAGTGGTGTCGCTAGTTTCTGATAGATGGCGTAGTACAATTCGACTAAGGAGTTCTAATGGGTTGTAATAGATGGTGCTGCTACTTTGATCGATGATTAATTATTATCGTCATATGTTTACTTTTTACTTTTGGGGTTATAATTTCAATTAATGTTTTTGTTTACGTACTGTTATGGTGTTTTCAAGTTCCTTTTTATCGTACACACACTCCACTAGTTATTTGTACTCTAATAATGATGGATTCTATGTTTTCTAACGGATTCCTAGTGAGTATTGACAAGTCGTTCTTTTATAAATTGTATTGTTTGTGCACTTTGTTATTTATATTGATTCGAAGCAGTTTATACAGTAGTTACGTTTTAGATGGTTTCACTTAGTTTTAGATCACTTAAGCAATTTTAAAATTTTATTTATTGACGAGTACAGTATTGACAGTTGGACAGTCGTTACCCTCTATAATAATGATAGCACAAAATTAAAATTAATTAATGATTAGGCTCTATCTGTACTATAATATTACAAAGCTGGAGAAGAGTTTGTTTATTTGAACGCCCTAATCTCTGGAACTACTGGTCCGATTTGAAAAATACTCTCGGTGTTAGATAGTCCATTTAAATATAGGCTATTGAGTTATACCTATATCATCACGCGAAGACCAACAGGAGCGGAGCGCTGCAGATAAAACCGCGGGGTAAAGCTACCTAGTATAGTAATGAAATCAGCTCTATATAAGTGTGTTTGTTAATCTTCCGAAACGGCTTGGCCGGTTTTGATGAAATTTTATCGTATAGGTAGGTATTAAATAAATAATTAATATTTCGGCAAAATAAATGAGTAGATGTATTCAATAATAAGGTTCATCTTATAATTATTGTTCATGATATTACATAGGCAAGGTATACCTATTCATATATGCATCATGTCATTTTTAAGATATATATGATGTTACAATATACTTATTACTTATGTATTTTGTAAAATTAAATTCTAAAACTGACATGATTTAAAAGAGCAACTATGGAGTTTCTTGCCGGTTCTTCTCCGTAGATACTGCTTTCCGAATCGGTGGTAAAACCGTAAATGTTACAAATATGTACCTAATGACGTTTCAAAAGTGCTTCTAGAAGAAGTCTAATTGAATAAATAAATGTTTGAGTTTGAGTAGGTACTAATTACTAATTACACAAGTACTTAAAAATGATACATGATGATAATACATAATATCCATACTCATAAATTCATCAAAATAAACTTATCCTTTTTGCGATTTAAATCAGTATGCCACGGTATGTGTCACGAGAGCAAGGACATACGAGTACGTTGGGCAACACTAGTGCAATCTGACGTCACTCGTATACATTACTTGTGTGACAATATGTGTACTTTCTAGTAATATTTTGAGGATTGGGGTAATACCGACGAGGTATGTGAAATAAATACGTAGCTGGTGATTATTTAAACAAATATGAATGCTATTATTATCGAATGTATCCCTACTTACCTACCTAATATTATAAATTCGAAAGTAACTATGTCTGTCTGTCTGTTGTTACGCTTTCCCGCTTAAACCTGTCAACCGATTTTGATGAAATTTGGCATAGACAATCTATAGACCCTGAGAAAGAACATAGGCTACCTTTTATCAAAACACCACGCGGGCGAAGCCAGAGCGGATCACAGGTCATATTATTTTAATAGTTACTTAGTACTTATAGACACAATAAAATTGTTTTGTTACTAACTACCTGATAGACAACATACACTTTCACATTATGATATCACCAAGTTTTAAGTAAACATGAATAATTGGGATTAATAAAAGGATTTGAAATTTTATTGCATTTACATAGCCTATAAGACTCATACTTACAGTTTTCTATTAGTAAAATAAATTTAAAAATCGGTTCATTAGTATCTAAGCGTATTTTCTACATCAATAAAAAAATAACCTCTTTATTTTTAACTTCTGCAACTGAATTTTATTTATACACTTCTTTAAATTCTATTTTATATACTTTTTGTTATCTATTTTGGTGTTTCCATATTCAAACCATTATTTTTTTTTTATCTTTGTCTGTAGTTGATTATTTTGGCGCGTAATTACTAAAAATGGCGCCACATTTGACAACATTATCAAGTGTCAAATATTATTTTATAGGTACTAGCACAGCTGATGTACTATATAACTATTAGACTGTACCTACTATAAGTCCTTTCCACCTAAGATGATTTCTGTGACATCGATTTTTGACACGTGTAGAGATGTCGGTTACTGAAATCGTATCAATTGTTTCCGATGATCGATAATATTCTATATGGAAATGAAATCGATTTGAATAAAGTACCAAATTAGTTTTTTCGGCATTTCGCCAACAATTAACTAAGGAAACTTAGCAAACAACAGCAACAAAAAGTCAACAATAACAATTAGTAACAATAACAGAATACCACGTAAAGTATCAATATAAAAATGCAACTTGTATACAAGGCTGACGCACTCGTACAGACGATTGACTCGATTGACAAACGATCACAAGATGGGCGCCGATTATATGATTTTCCAACACTATGATTTTTCAACGATGTACCTGGCGACACCACTGCACCCGATTCCGCGGTGGATTTCTTTATGCAGAACAAGAAGGGAGACTTGCAATTTTCTCTGAGAACTGTCTCACAAAAAAAGGTTTTAGAACATTTCAGAAGTTTGAAATCCAACGCGGTTGGCTGCGATGGCATATCGCTAGAGATGCTGAAATTATTGTTGCCACACATCACTGATATAATGACTATGATTTTCAACGCTTCCATCACATCGAATACCTTTCCTTATCTTTGGCGTAAGGCATTAGTAACACCGCTGCCAAAAAACAATAACCCAGTACATTTCAAGGATTTACGTCCGGTTAGTATTTTGCCGTGCCTGTCCAAGGTCTTAGAGAAAATAGTCTGTGACCAGCTTAGAAAGTACTTAGAGTCCAACGATATTTTACCTAACCTTCAATCTGGGTTTAGGAAGTATAGAAGTACCACTAGTGCTTTGATTGATGTCGTCGATAACGTACTGGAGGCACAAGATAAAGGAGAAGGTACCATACTAGTCTTATTAGATTACTCACGTGCCTTTGATTCTATTAATATAAAGTTACTACTCTCAAAACTTACATATTATGGTTTTGATGCGAACACGGTTATGTGGTTTGAAAGTTACCTTACATATCGCTCACAGGTCGTTAAAATAGGTGGAGATGATGCATGTACTTCTCAGTGTGTTCGGGTTACTAGAGGCGTTCCGCAAGGCTCCATACTCGGTCCACTGCTATTCATTTTGTACACAGCGGATGTCACGAATATCATAAAACATTGTAAATATCATATATATGCTGATGACATACAATTATACATTTCTTTTAAAGTGAGTGAGATGGACGTTGCCTTGACAAAATTTCAAGAAGATCTAAGTAATATTGTTTCATGGTCAAAAACTAACTGCCTCGTTTTAAACCCAAGTAAAAGTAAATACATGATCTTAGGAACCAGGTGCCAAGTTGATGCCATCGCAAGCCAAAAACCATGTTTGTCAATAAGCGGAGAACAAATAGAAAGGGTTATGGAAGCACGCAATTTAGGTGTAATTTTTGACGAATCCTTACGTTTTCATAATCACATAATTAATATATCAAAAAATTGTTTCTATCGTCTTAAATTATTGTACAGAATAAGAAATTATCTTAATGTAAACGTTCGAAAACTTTTATGTGAATCGCTGATCCTCTCAAAATTTAATTATGCTAGCACTGTCATAGGTCCCCGGTTATTAGCATCAACTAAAAAAATAATGCAGAGGGTACAAAATGCTTGCACTCGCTTTTGTCACAATATTCCACCCCGAGCCCATGTCACCCCGTATTTGAACAGTAGTAACACTTTAAAGATGGAGTATCGACAGCAAATACAATTAGCTACTCTTTTATTTAATGTAGTTAAGTACAAAGTACCAGCCTATTTGTACAAAAAGCTGAAGTGGTTGTCGGAGTCAAACACGAGTCACTCAACACGATACAGGAATGTACTGATGGAAGTGCCCCTCCACAGAACTGCAGCATTTAGGGGTAGCTTTAAATTTAGTGCCTCTAAGTGCTGGAATGACTTGCCACCACCGATCCGCAATAGCAACAATGTATTGGGCTTCAAAAACAAACTGAAGTCCCATTTGCTCTGCTTGCAAAAAGGTTCTGAGGTCGGGGCTCCAAACACGTGACTCGGTACGGCTCTGGTGATAATTCTATTTGTTGTTTATTAATTACATATATGATGTATCGCGTATTGTATCTTCTTTTAGAATGTATTATTGTCTGTTATGTAATTCTTTATAATATATATATATATATATGTTTCCTATCTACTATATTATATTCCTATATATTATATTATTGCTTTTATTTTATTTATTATTTTATATTTTTTTGTCATAATATGTACACTGCCACTGTCAGGATGTCAATGTGGTGTCCACTGAAAATCAGTGGAGAATCTAAGTGTCTTGTCCTTAGATTCTCAAACCACTGAGTGGATATTATCCATTTTGTGCCGTTGTAACTAGTTATAAGTTAATTTTATTTTATTTCTTTTTTATGTATTAATGTGCATCGGTACAAATAAATGTATTTTCTTTCTTTTCTTTCTTTTCTTTCAACGATCCATTTCATGTACACGAATTGCGTAGGTATTATATTATTGTGTTATTTTATTTTATTTTTCATTATATTAAACTAAACAATACTGTTTTTGATTTATAAGCTTAAGATGTTTCATTTTTATATTTTTGGTAATAATGCCGCCATAAAATAAAAATATTATAACTAAAATTATTTTGACTTTTTAAACATAAAATTCGTAATTCGGAACACGATGAAGTGTCACAGGAATCATCATAGGTGAAAAGGACTATAGTTTCAATTATAGTGCCACAAACTTATCTGACCCGGTGACAAAAACTGGAACTACGTGCCGCCATTTTGAAATGTCACATTTTCACAGACTTTTCATACGGAATATTTTGTTTTAATAAAAAGAAAGCGACATCAGTGACACTGTCACCGGGTCAGATAAGTTTGTGGCACTATATTAAAATATACGTAATGAAAAACATTACATTTTTATTACAGTTGCATATTCAAATTATTTCCTGTAATCAAAGGTAAAGGTAACAATTAAGAAAGGTCAGTTCAGTGCAGATATTCGTCCTCGATGTTTTGTTGTTCTGTATGTTTGTATGTAACCGACTCCTTAAGACTCGATTTTGACTTTAAACCGACAGCCTTAGATTACAAAATAAAATACAGATGGAGCATGACAACCGCCCGTCGCCCTTGTCAAAGAAAATACGAAATCAAA
Source organism: Colias eurytheme (assembly GCA_907164685.1). Lineage (NCBI taxonomy): Eukaryota > Metazoa > Arthropoda > Insecta > Lepidoptera > Pieridae > Colias > Colias eurytheme. The sequence goes on along the minus strand of CAJQZN010028067.1, from coordinate 3,414 downwards.
AGCAAATACGTCGCTGCTCCAGTGCTATAGCGCATATAGTGTCATGCAATACGTCAAAAAGGGTTTGCAATTTTAGTAAAAAAATGCTGTCTTGTGATAATAAAACGCTGTAAAATTTGTTCCCGAAAACAAAAAAAAAAGATAAAACATCGTTTCACAGGTTTTCTGTAGATTATTTGGCTGATTTATTTCTTTATACGAATAATAATTTTACAGATATGAAGGAATACAAAACTTCAACGTATGTTGCCAGTATTTTGAAAATTAATTTGCCATTTTTATTGGTAAAACGGTTAAAAGATCTTCAGGTAATGCTGTTGGATTTTTCGATCGTGAATGTGATTATTTGTATAGTGCACTAAAGGTTCATGATCATTATTAGATTATTTTAATAAGCATAATACATTATTTTGTTACTTTTATAAAGCTTAAAAACGCCATAGTCGTTTTCGCTAGCGATTTAATTTATGTGAACTCCATGATGGTTATGATGAAAATAAAATGTCCCGTATTGTCGACTAAAAACTACCGCTATTTGCATTCATATATTTTGAAAAATTAAAAATAATATAATTATTATAGTTAATATTGAAAATTTTTGAAGTGAAACTTCTTTATCGGGGTTGGAAAAAAATTTAGTGTAACATCTTTTCGTTTCGTTACGTGCCATCTTTATCTTGTCCCTACCACGCGTGATTCGACGTATTTCTGTAAAGTTGCAAATTATTTTTTGAAAAATAAGGTCATAAAGAAGTTTCACTTCTTACGTGTGTACACTAGTATACGCACACATTTTTTATGTAATTTATTTAATTAAAAACTGTAGTAGGCAGGTACTTTATATAATAAAAGAATTTTTTATAATATTATAAAAAAAAAATATCAACAAACCCGAAATAATATTAAAATAAAAATTAAAACTTGACTGCTAATTTATGTTTATAGCTTACGTCACTACCGCGACCGCCACTAACAACTAACACTAACATAATAATTCAGATGATTGCAATGATACCGCACAACTCAAAATCGGTCCAACGGTTTATACTGCAGGGCGTGTCGAAGAAATATTATACATACATACATAAACTCGAAAAACATAACCCTCTTTTTTCCGTAGTCGGGGAAAAATTTGGGAAATTTTTCAATATTTGGTAACATTACACGCACACAGAAGCACCGTGTACGTACAGTGCAGCGGCGAAATGACAGCACACATAGCTTTATTGAAAATGACGATAAATCATTCGGTTTAGTTCGGCAACGCTCCATCTGTCTTTTATTTTGTAATCTAAGCCGACAGCTTCAAACTTTGTACACTTATCAAGGGTCGGTGACATAATACAATAATTTCATGAGTTTAAGCGTGCTTTTTTTTAGTATATAATATATTAATTATTTTATAATAATATGGTTAAAGAGTTTGCGTAGTGTAACACTAGCTGTGCCGCGTGGTTTCATACGACAAAATTATTTATTCAAATTTATATCTAACCTAAATTTTTTATTGCATGATAGCTAAAACTCGCGGCTTCGCTCGCGTGGTGCAAGCATATTAACACTAATAGCGCCATCTCACGGATCCTAAGGCAAATTATCAGGAAAAATTTCTATAGATCATGTTTTAATGAAAACACAATGAAAATCAGTGCAGCAGTTTCCAACAGACAGACACAACGTATAATATGTAGACGAAATAAAGAAACACAATTATATAATACTCTTTATTAACATAAAACCTATGACGAGATCATACACGATTAACATAGTGACAAACAGGTATATTTTCCATATATTTATTTAACTATTTCTTCGGTTTCCACACAAAAGGTTCCAATCGTTTATCTTCTGGCAGTAAAGAATTTAATTCGTCCACGTCACGCAAAGTCTGAAAAAAAATATATATTAAAACAGAGAAAAATTTTAAGAGAATCGTAAGGGTGTTCTTATAGACCAATCTGCCGATGTCGACTCATCAGACTAGTCACAATGAAGTATTTATATTTTATATGTAGGTACATATTGTTGTGTCCGATTAAGGCAAATAAATAATGTATGTTTATCAGCCATCTGGTTTCCATAACACAAGCGAAAGCTCAGAATGGGAACAGATCGTGCCGTGTGTGAAAATTGTCCCAAAATATTGATTTATATTAGATATTATTTATTTATGTATATGTTAACGGAAATGTATGTAATCCGTCATTATACATAATTCCTAGGAAATGTATGAAATTCCTAAAATCTCACGGAAATGTGTGAAATAAATTATTTTATACTTACACCTACACATTTCCTAGGAAATCTATACATTTCCTACATAGCAATCGGAAATGTAAAACATTTAAGATATTGATAAACGCCAAATATACGCGGGGACAGCGGGACGAGGGGATTGATTACTTGCCAAATGAAAATTTGGTTTTATAAGAATAAAATAAAAGTTTATTGTGTGATACTTACGTTAAAAGTTAAAAGATTGATTGTTGATTTTAGAAATGTTAATTAGTAATATAATATGAAGATACTATTATTATTTTACGGTATGTCTGTTATCCGATTGTCTCAATAAGTGTTATAAAAAAAAAGACGGGTTGCACTGGGGGAGTGCCGGCAGAAGTGAAAACTTGATTATTAACGTTGAGCATGTTTGATATTTTGGAATGGTATCAACGCCGCTAAAGAAGTTTTCACTTCAAAAACCGCATCAAAATCCGTAGCGTAAAAAAAAGCTTTAAGCATACAAAGGGATATAGGGACAGAGAAAGCGACTTTGTTTTATACTATGTAGTGATTTGACGACGCGTCACGCGGTTGGCGCAGTGGTAAAGTAACTGCCTACTGAGCCGACGGTCCCGGGTTCGATCCCCGGTCAGGGCAAATATTTGTGTGATGAACTCAATTATTTGTTCTTGGGTCTGGGTGTTATCTATATATGTATTTATTAAATACATATTATATTTATCGTCGCCTAGTACCCACAACACAAGCCTTTTGGGACTAGGTCGATTTGTGTAATAATGTCCTATAATATTTATTTATTTATTTATGTACTAGATTTCCGCCCGCGGCTTCGCCCGCGTTTTCAAAGGAAAACCCGCATAGTTCCCGTTCCCGTGGGATTTCCGGGATAAAACCTATCCTATGTGTTAATCCAAGTTACCCTCTATATGTGTGCTAAATTTCATTGTAATCGGTTCAGTAGTTTTTACGTGAAAGAGTAACAAACATCTATACATCCATACATCCATACAAACTTTCGCCTTTATAATAGTACTAGCGGTCCGCCTCGGCTTCGCCCGTGGTACATATTTATCAAGGAATATAATAAAAAAAGAATTATCGAAATCGGTTCAGCCGTTCTCGAGTTATGCGCTTACCAACACATTTTGCGATTCATTTTTGTATATAAGA
>CAJQZN010028066.1:0-17324 GCA_907164685.1 Colias eurytheme | reverse complement strand
TGGATCTATTTTCAAGCTGTGGGCGTTGCGTTGGGTAATCGAGCAAAGAAACACCTCTAACTCAAACATTTCTTTATTTACCACCGATTCGGAATGCAGTATCTACAGAGAAGAACCGGCAAGAAACTCCATAGTTGCTCCTTTAAATCATGTCAGTTTTACAATACAGTCATTTCTAATACAATCACTTGATATTACAATTATTATGACCACTAATAAAATAAATATCACAAATAAGTTATAGTAAGCTACTACGTAATAGATGTGCACTCGGCAACGGTTGGCGAACGAATGACCCGAGTCGTGCCGCGTGCGCGCGCGCTGCTTTATATCGGTTCGCCGTTCGTTATTTTTTAAAGCTTCGACGGTGGCGCCGTCACGGCCATTCTGACATACGCTCGTCCTCGAGCGACTTCTGAGCACCTGGGAACAAGACAATTAAAACAATGTGCTGGTCCGGCAAGCCCTTCAGCAACCGTGCTAGTCCGGAAATCTCTCCAGATTTCCCTCTAGCGTGCCAGTCCGGAAATCTCTTTAGCTTACTGCGCTAGACCAGATTTCCCTATAGCGTGCTAGACCGGATCTGCAATCCCTATAGCCGAGTTATTGGACCGGACTCCCTTCAATAACTCGCTCTCTCTTTTTTTTTTGCACCATTCTTTTGCTCTCCTTTTTTTTGCATCATTCTTTTTGCATCATTTTTTTTGCATCATTCTTTTTGCATCATTCTTTTTGCATCATTCTTTTTGCATCATTCTTTTTGCATCATTCTTTTTGCATCATTTTTTTTAAGGATTATTTTTTTCCTTCTTTTCTTTTTTTTTACACAATATTAAATCCAAACTCACGACTCTCTCCACTCTCTCCACTCCTCGGCCATACTGACAATCGTACGTCCTCGTACGTCCCTTCTCGTATTACAGCACTACGGTATTTCATCCCGGGATTAGACAACTATACCGCTCGGCCATACTGACCTTACAGAACACCAACAACATCCACATAACAGACACGACGCTCGCTCACCACAAATGAAGGCTCAACTACCAGGGACTGCAAACCAGATAGCACGCACAATTCCTGCAATGAAATCATTACCGTTACAATAATCCACGTTACAAACTTTTACTTTACACAAGTTATCTCCGATACAGTCATACTTGCGTCCTCGTACGCCATAATATCTCACACTACATTACTACGATAATTCATTTTCATTTTTTTTTTGTCAAAATAACATCGATCCTGCCTCAGCCTACACTGACCTTACAGGGTTTCCACACTGCCCCGATCCTACTGACCGGTCAGAACACACATGTACTATCCTGGACCTCATGCCAGATAGCATATCACTTTCTTTTAATAAACGACATTACCGTAGTAATATTGGAATATTACGTAAATGTGTGTTGTGTGGACACAACACACATTTACTTCGTACAGCGTACGAGTAAACAGATGTCAGTATGCTACTGGTCAACTATGAAAACTGAAAACAGAGTGTTGCCGCAGCAAATCAGTAAAACGGTACGCGACCGTATCCTCAACGTTTGTGCTGCGTCATCCTGGCATCGCGTCATCGAGCCGTACCATTGGCCGCTGATGATGCTACGTTGCTCCATATGCTACGCAACCGCTGCGCCGTACTGTTAACTGCCTCGCTTCTAAACGCTGTGTCGTAAAACGCTCTCTGTAATTTAGCTAATTAAAATCAATCTGACATTACCTGTCGTTAATTATGATCATTGACTATAGCGCAAAAATTACAATATCTAAAAAGTTTAAGACGAATAATTCGTAACTTAACCGCAAAAAAACACAAAATTTCGACTAACTCAAAAAGTGGCAAAAGCTTGTTCTCAAATGTGGTTAAAATTCCTTAACGGTATGTTAACTTTTGAAAACTCAACTTAAAACAATTGATAAGTGTAGGCTTAAACTCATCTGTGAATCTCATATCGAACGGTAAAAGGGCTGAGCTAAATTTTAGTTTCAACGTAAATAAGAATGTACTGCTCAACAACTACTGTACAACTACCTAATTGATGTATTCAGTTGATGTCAAACTGCAGCTAGTCACAAAAACTATTATCAAGGAATTACATTAAATGCACACAATGTAAATCGATTATACTATCGAATACTCCACGTTTAGGATTTGCGTTCTTATATTTTGAAGCTACAAAATAACCTTCAGAAAACCTGGATGGATTTTTTTCTTTTCTCTATTCAATTAAACAGACATTATATTCTGACGACAGTATGTAAACTGTAAATGCGCGATTAACCTTGAGATTATTTTCGGTTATTATCTTTTTTTTTAAACTATCGTAATATTTAACGGACCCTTACGTTGATGGGATAGTTAAGAGTTTATTTTTCTTCTTTTTTTTTTTAAAGCAATCAAATTACATACTAAAACCGAATCTAGACCCGTACTCCAATCATAACGTTTATCTTACGCCAGATGTTTATTTGAACACACGATAATTATCTGTGACATTGTATTATGAACTGCCTAAATAGGGCCTTAATAAATTTTCTAAGTAAAAATTCAAAACGAAATGCCTCGATTTATCTTTCATTCGATCAAACTAAGTCTGCCACATTTCATAAAACTGCATATTGTAAAAACTGTATACTGTGAATTGTTCACGACTTAATATTTTTTTTTATTTATTTATTTTTTTTTATAAAGAAATGACCTCAAATATCACCCTAAATAAAACCTACGAAAAGTTTATTAAACCTCTAAGCACTAGTTAACGCATTGCTTTTCGTTTTTAATCGAATGGCAATAAGGCTGTCTTTGTGTAGCTATTAATTGCTATTTGTCAAGGCCATAGTCTAAATAAAAACTAACGCAGGTAGTTCAAGAAATGAATGCGGGTAGTCAAGAAACTAACGCGGGTAGTTAAGAAACTAATTTAAAAGTAATTCGCATACTGTTTTTTGTTCCGATACACGGACAAGTGAATGTTTATTGTTTACGTTCGATTGAAGTATCTGGATGCAGTGTACAAATTATTGCGCTTTCTTTCTTTAGTGTTAGCTCACAAACTAACCAACATTAAAGCAAGTCGTTACTTAATTCATCTTGAAGACAGTGCTTACGCCGCGAAGTGTTTTTTTTTTAACTAACGTGAATTACCTACTCAAGTAAACGTGTCCCTGAATAAGTGAAATACAAGTCACACGACCTAGGTACTGATAATAATTTATCACTGCGTAACTAAGATGGGCTAAATGTAATGGAATAAGATTTAACTAACTACAAAACCGTAAAGCAATATCGCACGACCTAATAATAACATCACTGCGTGAATAAGTCGAGTTAAATGCAATAGGATTTAACTATACACTGGTCTTGTAGGTTACAACTTTTAACAAAATCTGTACGGCCTGTAAATCAGCGCTGTTTTTATGCAGCATTTAGCTGAGGCTGTGACGATTTTCCTCAATTAATTTTAAGATAAATTTTGTTTTTGGCAATAAATTTCTTTTTCTTTCAAATAAGTTACTACATTTTAAAAACCTTACTTTCTTTATCTAATTGCACACTCAAAGTGAAATGTTATTTACTGACCGATTTCTTACAAGAGAACATCAGAAACATAGTAATAAAAATAGTACGACTGACCAGATTCACCAGCACTTAGCCTCATACATGTGCCGAGTGGCAGCTGCCAACGCGTCGTTTCGTTACACCATAACCCTCCTCTGCCATGAACCACACGGCTTGTAGGCGCACCGCCCGCGCCACTGCTACTGCGATAACGCTGCGATGCCAGACTTGTGAAGTCATGATGAAGCGCTACTCTCGATGATACGGGGTCCGACGCGGTGGTGCGAGCGGCAGTGGCATCCGCGCAGCGCGAGGCGAAGTTGCCACCCTGCCCGCACATAACGAGCTCTTCCTTTGTCACCGGCTGCTCAGTGACACGTATGCTCGTAGATCTGTAGGATGCCTCTTCCCGTTGAAACTGGATCGAAGTGCCACGTGGTTGCGGCATTTTGTCTTTTAATCAGCGCACGCATTAATTAAGTATATCCAGGTTATCGCCACGTGCTTTCTCATTTGCTCGATTTGATCCCAATTCTGATGTCGGCGAAAGGTGTAGAATGTGGATCTATTTTCAAGCTGTGGGCGTTGCGTTGGGTAATCGAGCAAAGAAACACCTCTAACTCAAACATTTCTTTATTTACCACCGATTCGGAATGCAGTATCTACAGAGAAGAACCGGCAAGAAACTCCATAGTTGCTCCTTTAAATCATGTCAGTTTTACAATACAGTCATTTCTAATACAATCACTTGATATTACAATTATTATGACCACTAATAAAATAAATATCACAAATAAGTTATAGTAAGCTACTACGTAATAGATGTGCACTCGGCAACGGTTGGCGAACGAATGACCCGAGTCGTGCCGCGTGCGCGCGCGCTGCTTTATATCGGTTCGCCGTTCGTTATTTTTTAAAGCTTCGACGGTGGCGCCGTCATATTCAACTTAAATAAATACTAGTGGTCCGCCCCGGCTTCGCCCGTGGTACCTACATGTTTAAACTATCCTATCTCTCAAGTTGGATCGAACTGCACATGGTGTGCGAATTTTATTATAATCGGTTAAGTGGTTTAGGAGTCCATTGAGGACAAACATTGTGACACGAGATTTATATTATACTAGTGGTCCGCCCCGGCTTCGCCCGTGGTACATATTTCGCAATAAAAGGTAGCCTATGTCCTTTCTCAGGTATCAAAATATCTCCATACCAAATTTCATGCAAATTGGTTCAGTAGTTTAGGCGTGATTGAGTAACAGACAGACAGACAGAGTTACTTTCGCATTTATAATATTAATATAGTATGGATAACATACCTATCAGTACTCGTGTGTCGATGCCTTTCCAGACCGCCCTTTTTAGCTTGATTAAGTTTAAGTTCCTCCATCCACGGCGCTTTATGTTTCTCCCACTCGCGTGCACGTGGCTTAATCTCAGATTTATCCAAAGATTTATCCGTCGATCTATCTTGGGATTTATCGGAAGATCTATCTTGCGATTTATCCGCCGATCGGTCAAGCGATCTATCTAGCGACGACCTGTCTAACGATTTATCCGTCGATTTGTCGCTTGATTTGTCCACAGGTTTGTCCGATTTCTCTGGTGGCACTGAAATTCATAATTTGAGAGATTAATAATGTTTTTACTTTGTCAATACTGTGTTTTTATGAGGACATAAAAACATTTACAGATGTTTTTTTCGATAATTTTAGTTATCACTACATAGTATAAAACAAAGTCGCTTTCTCTGTCCCTATGTCCCTTTTTATCTTTAAAACTACGCAACGGATTTTGATGCGGTTTTTTTCATAGATAGAGTGATTCAAGAAGAAGGTTTTAGTATATAATTTATTAGGTTTTAGACAAAGCGGGCGATGCCGCGGGCGGTAAGCTAGTTCTTTAATAAAAGATAATAATTACCTTCATGTCCATTACTAAGTCCAATGGCGACTGGTGAATCGTCCCTTATTATTTGACTTGGCGGTCGGCGGCGAGGAGCTTTTACTCTGAAATATTACATATGATTTATATAATAATAAGACAAAAGCAATATAATTTATAAAACATAATTCGGTATCTAATATAAAGAGACTAAATATCAGTCAATAGACAAAAAATGCCTAAATATTTCAATAGTTTTTCAGTTTATCCATTACAGAATATAGATCAAAAAATCTAATCTTAATTTCTTATAATATTCTTGTAAAAGGTATTATCAACAAAAAACATTCCTTTCATTACTATATAAAATACTAGCTGTTCCGCGCTTGGTTTCACCCTCGTGGCTCCACTCCCGTTAGTCGTAGCGTGATGAAAGCCGCCTTCCTCGATAAATGAGCTATCCAACACCGAAAGAATTTTTAAAATCGGACCAGTAGTTCCCGAGATTAGCGCGTTCAAACAAACAAACAAACTCTTCAGCTTTATAATATTAGTATAGATAGTTAGTAAGTAAGTCAGTCGGTCAGTCGATCAGTCAGTCAAAACGTTAGACAGTCAGCGTCAGTCATTCATACATTCATTCAGTCAGTCACGTTTTTTTTTACATATAAAAAATAATAATTAATAAACCCACCTGCCAGCCCTTGGGTCATTCAATATGGAGTTCCTCTCGATATGATCGAAGGTATTTGTGTTGGCGACCTTACTACTTGTGATACCGTCAGTTTTATCACCTTCGACACTACTGTTGCTCCCACTCGATATCGATATCGATGTTTTCTCACTGGAAATAAATAAATAAATCGTTTATTTTCCACTATAATTTTCAAATAATGACCCAGGCTCCTAATATATAGGCGTAAGACGGATTTTTTTTTAGCCCTTATATTCCATGCGTAAGACGGATACCATTCCAAAATATCAAACATGCTGAACGTTAATAATCAAGTTTTCACTTCTGCCGGCACTCCCGGAGTGCAACCCGTCTTTTTTTTTAATCTTACTAAAACCGTTTATGTGGAATATTATATTATGTGACTCACGTCTTATCCGCCGACCAGAGTATCTTACTCTTGAGCCCGCTGAACATTCCGCTGACTGTGGAAGTCGGTGTCGGACTCTTTTTTAGAGGGACGGGAGGCTTTTTTATCTGAAATTATCAACAATTACATATATTATTGCTTTAAAGAAATATTAAATCGCATTCACTTTGTCAGAACCAGATAACATTTTAATAGTACCATAGGCGAGGCACCAGCTTTCAAAACAGTCGAAAGTTCTGAAGTAATAAACGAAAAAAAAACAGTCGAAATCCTCCTTTTTTTGAAGTCGGTTAGTTTTTCAGGTGAAAGGAAAAATCCATAGTATTTGCAGTACTATCTTTAATACAAGATTTTAATCGATTGTAAACATCATGTGAGGATGAATGTTATGTAGGATTGTAACTCTTTCACGACAAAAACTACATGCCGAATTTGAATGCCACTTTACAGTAATATAGTTTATCACATAAGCTATAGAAACACTTCTTTTTGCTAGCGGCACAGCAAGTAGAAATATAAGCAGAAGACGATCGAAACCCGCCTTGTAATCGAATTTTTTCTATTCTTTTTAAAATTTATAATCTTATATATAAAATTCTCGTGTCACAATGTTAGTCTGCATACTCCTCCGAAACGGGTGGACCGATTCTCATGAAATTTTCTGTGCATATCGGGTAAGTCTGAGAATCGGCCAACATCTATTTTTCATATGTACCACGGGCGAAGCCGGGGCGGACCGCTAGTAATATTATAAATAAAAAATATCCATACTAATATTATAAATGCCAAAGTAACTCTGTCTGTCTGTCTGTTACTCAATCACGCCTAAACTTGGTATGGAGATATTTTGATGACCGAGAAAGGACATAGGCTATCTTTTATTGCGAAATAATATGTACCACGGGCGAAGCCGGGGCAGACCTCTAGTTTTATATATTTACCTGTCCATCAACGCCATCTACGACTGTCTCGTTGTGTACAGTCTTCTCGGCTTCACTTTTACTCGTGTGCGTGACTGTACTCTGCGCGCTGCTCTCTTTGTTAACCGTGTTTTCTTTGTGCATACTGAAATAATACAAAAATATATAATAACAAACGATCTTGTACAATATTGCTCTTAATTAGCAACACCCAATTTAAAAAAGCGTGTGCTGTGCACACGTGTCAGAAGTGAGTTCTTTGGCAAGATACGAAAATCGTCGCCTTATTCCATGACGTGACGGTATCGCCATCACGCGACCTTGTTATTCTACTTTAACGCGCCTAAAGAACTTTCACTTCAAAAATCCACACACAGCTCAACAATTTTGAGATTTACAGACTACACACATGTAAGACCGCCTTGGTACAGGCGGTTAACGCATGAGCGTAGAACTGAGTTATCCTGGGTTCGATTCCCGGTAGAGACGAAAAATATCTCTTGGTCTGCTACTTGTTCCTAAAGTAAATCGATCAGTGAAACAGATGTATGCATAATGCATTTGCCCCTTACCCCACTAGGGGACAAGGGTCTTCACTCACACACATGTAAATGTCGTAACATAACTGTGTAAAAAAACGCGTTTTTTTACTTGATTTGAGCGAATTTCTCTATTTATTCTTCTATATACAAGATAATTGCGTAATCTCTACTTGAAAGAGAACCTATAACACTAATAGATATATTTCCTCCACGACATTTACGCACAAAGTAATATATAATAATCATTTAAATCGCATAAGTCATAAGTTAAAACCAAGTGCTTTCTAATGAGTTGTGAGTAGCTTTTTTAAGCGATGATTAAGTCGTTAATAAATTGACAGGTAGGTGAATGACGATCATAAATATTAAGCTGTGTCATTAACTGATTCGATTTTTTAAACAATTCGCTCTAATAATCAAATTTTATTTTTTAAGAATTTATATAAATTCTATGACAAATCATCGATTCATTTGTAATATTTCTTAAGAATTTTATTCAAGCATACCGTTAGAAATTTCATACTTGCATGTATGTACATATTTTAATACTAATGAATACAAAACAGCGGATCAAGTGTAGAACCCTGATGGACACCCGGTTGAAGCGATGTATAGAAAGGAGAATAAGTTATGAATAGATCATGTTTTTATCTCAGCTGAGTAAAATGATAATGTTGTTTATTTAATTACATAAATAAGTCAAACAATAAGTACTTATTAAATACTGTATTATGTCCGAGTAATCTACAAACCTTATCTAAAGTTTCCACGAATGCTATTGTATTCACCGATTTATTTGGTATATTTAATATACAAAAACGAAAAAATTATATGTACGCGACACACTCATAAATATCAACCTCAACCGAAAACAGAAATAAGTCATTATAGGGGAACCCTCCTTCATAATGTTGGCGGATAATCATTCGCGTCACATTTATACGATTAATTAATTAAAAAATAATAATCATTAACAAAGTGCTACAATAAATAGTTAATGTGAGATTAGCTTGACAGACAATAAAAACGACATAACAGTTTTATATCGAATGTCCTTAATCATAATTAAATTTGCCTTCTCCTTATTCATCCATTTCACCAACATCAAATGCAAATATCATGCAAACCATTCCCCGTTCCCAAAAATGTCATATTCTGTTACACGGCTCATGTTTCAGAAATAATTTTCAAACACTATGAGAACTTGCGTTGTTTTAATATCTAGTAGACGCTACTAAAAAATATCTATTTCTTTCATTATAACATATCCATATTTAAACAGCCGTTTTGCACACATTCTTTAACACTATCTGAATACAGCATAGCTTCAAAATGTCCATCTCCAGTCCCTTCATGCAGACAAACATCATGCCGACAATAATATTATAAGTAAAAAGGTGTAGATAGGTTATTAGCGCTCGAAATGTGGCTAATTTAGCCACAATTCACATTGGCCTCTTTTTCAAATAATAAAGAACCAATCATATCGCTTCATTTAGCGTTTGAAGCGAGTTTGGTTCTTTACAAACATTTACCTCGCTACGCAATCTCGTACATCTCTGGTGGAAAGCACCTTAATAGTTGAAATCATGCCATAATACTTTATCTAAATGTTAGTGTGCCATTTTTGAAGATCGAATGTTAACCCATCTACTCTTTTAACTTATAACACCATTGGATCGATTACCCTGCGCGTAGTTCTTGTAATCTGCTCCTAAGTGCTCTCTGACAATATCGTAATATCCTACGATTGCTTTCAGTTGGCGCTTTATCATACGTACGAGCTGCGCAATTTTTGTTACTTATCAATTCTCTTGCATCTGGAGGTAGTTCGATACGCTCCCATTTTCCCTTCCCTTCCCATTTTTTTGGAACACTGGAAATGTATTCAAATTTTTTGATGGTTTTTGTTTTTTTTTTTACATTTGACATCAGGTACGAGGTTTTTGGGTGTGTGTGTTTTATTGTAAATTGGTATCAGTATGGAAAGATCTTATATGTCTGTAATATGTTGAGATTTTATTGTTAAGATGAAGTGGTTAAGAGGAAGGTGTTATTAGTGGTATTTGTTACGAGATGATTAGACAAAATTACCCAATACATAATTATTAAATGCGTTGCAATAATATTGGAATTTTGATCAACATTCTTAAAACTGTGACAGTTAAAACTAATTAATGGACCTTTATTATGTATTTAATGAATTAAAACGTTAGTGATCTTGATGACAGTAGTTAGAGGTTATGCTATACACATTTACAAATTTTTTTTGTAAATAAATCCACAAATTAAATAACTAAGCAATAGATATCATACCTTAATTTAGTAGTTGTGAGTTCCGTGACCGCTGCAGTTTTCTCCGAGTACTTATTTAATACGGGATAGATACATTTCGTCGTTTTCGCCGGCGGCCGGTCCGGTTTCTTCTCTTCCAGGTCTTGTGCCACTGTTGAACATCATTGTAAATTAAAATCTTATTTAATTAACGGCAATCACGTATTAAAAAACAATCCACAGGGGTTATATCTTTTGAAATTAGGTTAGCACTCTGCGTTCTTAGATCGGCCTAGTGTCGCGGAAGAATTTAAACCAATGTCCGCGGCCCCATCATTAAAGCGGCTCGACGGAACACAGTGGGGTTTGAGTCGGTAAGAATCCGACATAACCCACGGCTCCTTCCCTGGGGGCCGTGGGTTAGATACCCGTGCAAGATTTCCCAACTATAAAAAATTTGTTGTCTTTTGAAATCAGGTTAGTGGTTTCTTTCCTCTTAGACAATAAAACGTCGGATCGGGTCTACATTCTCTTTCTGCGATATCACGCTCTCAAAGAATGTGATCATCGATCCAAGATCTGCATAGTAGTTGACCCTACTGAGCATTCCGCGACCGACAGGGCGAGATCGACGAGCCCCCATCTTCACTCGGACTGGGGCAAATTTACGCCTAATCTATACTAATATGTATTATAAAGAGTTTGTTTGGATGAAACTTTACATAATATAGATTATACATCAGAATAACATATAAGCTATAGAAATATATACTTTAATCAACGCGCGTGATTGATAAGCTGTATCGAAAGTAAACAATGCTACAGTCACGTCTTCGACGAAGGTATCTCACTTACGAAGGGATACATTTTGTTGTTGAAAGAAATTGTTTAATTTTATTTTATTTTACTTGCTTGTATTTGATTTTACACGAGTATTAAATCGCGTTCATTATCCGTTAAGTTTGTGAACTTCTTTTTGTGTAGAGTTCATTTAATTAACCTATATGGTTGGTTGATAAAAAGTTTATCCGGACCTATTAAATTCTATATTCAAGATAACCTTATTCATTATTTAAAAAAACATTATCTCAAATAAATATGTAACATCTTTTAAATTGTATACCACTATTGACTATAACAGTATTACCTACAATTTTTGACGTGATAACGTCTTTAAAATCGTTTTAGTCGGGTGACATGTTGAGAAACTTGTGTCACACCAAAACCTCACGAGCGCGATCGCAGGTATAACGAGAGAGAGACGGACCGATCTCCCGTCTCATCTCGAGCGCTGCCACTGCATTATGTTATCACGTATACATATATCTCGATCGTAAACCTACTTTACAAACAACCAATTTTTTGTTTTAAAACTATTATTATCTCTTGTTAGCATTTCGTAATTACTCAGATTATAATCTGAGTAACCGCATTGCAAATAAATAATTTGTATTACATAAATGACGTCATATACCTATAAAAAAAGATGAACGAATATCTCACGTCCGAGACCGAGTATATTATAACAGACAAAAGCGAAAATTAACAGATTACATTTACATGTTTAATTTAATTTTAATTCAAGGTCAGCGGCCACTACAGGAAACCAAAACATGTTATCGATGTAAATATTGATTTTAACTTAATTATCAATCTATAACAACATAGTTTGCTGGCAGAGATCACTGCATAGTGATAAGGCTGCCCTTTGTGCTTTTATTTAATGTAATATTTTAACCTTTATGTATACCTACATATTTTGTATCTTGTACAATAAAGTGTTAAATAAATAAATAGTTAATAATGTGTAAAAAACTTAAAAACCAGTTACAAACAAAATATATGTAACCTTAACTGAACTAAACCGACAATTTCGTAAATCATTATTTCATCAAAAAGCGTGATAACTGGACTATGAATAATTTATATAATAATTATAACCATATTAGGAAATGTCCGACTCACACATAAATATTAATATCGTAAACATAGGTACCATTCACATTTAGTCGTGATCGCGGAGCGAGACAGCTATATTGTTGGTCAACAATCTTCTGTCTCTTTCGCACACATTATCGAAAAAATATATTGCATCAAAACTGAATAATAATTTATTAAAAATATAAAAGGTCGTCATTCGCCTATCACGATTTCGTAAATATATACAAATTGAAACAGATATAATGTAGAAATATTATCTGGTTACTTACTACTTAATTAAAAAAGTTTATTTCCAACCCTTATAGAATATTTTAGAAAATAATAATTTCCAAATAAGTCCGTAAGGATATGTCAAACTAAATAGTTTTATTCTATTAGTAAACAGTAAAAAACAATTCCAACGTGAACAATAAACGTATAAGTACTCAACAACGTAATCCATAAAAGCCACATTATCACTACCATGAAAACACGATAAAATTAAACCAACCAGCTAATCTAAATCACTGTTCCAAACACATTCTAATTCACAAAAACACCTAACACGTAAACACACACAATTAAAAAAATATCTCACGTCAAACTAAAAATCACCGAAAACAAAAACATACACGGTCAAAATCTCACGTCAAACAAAAACTTACGTTGTATGCCCATACTGTGTAAGTACGCTATATACACAACTAACATAATGTGGTGGAACGCACCGACTGGCCACTAAGCCACTAAACCCACGATGAGGTAATACAATCACGACTCTCGTAACCTTCGCTTTAATGTCAATAGCAACGAATATCAACGCTGTGTGGGCGATATACAAATATAAATAGTGTGGGCTCGTTTCGCTACATTAGCTTGAGGAAAGATAATAATTATAAATGCATAGTAATGCATTAAGTAACAGTCGAAGGTCGCTGAAAATAAGCCTCAAGACTTTGTTCTTGAATGAAGTAAACAACAGGCATTGGCAATAGAAAGAAAGAAAAGAACAAAATGCATATTTATTATTATAACGAGTTTGTTTGTTAGTTTGGTTGGTTAAACGAGCTGATCTCAGGAACTACGGGTCCGATTTGTAAAATTCTTTCAGTGTTAGATAGCCCATTTATCGAAGAGAGCTATAGATATATCATCACACTAAGACCTATAGGAGCGAAGCAATACGGGTAAAACCGCGGAGCACAGATAGTATTAAATAAAGAAGGCATTACGCAGATGATTTATGAGACTGGTAATAAATGCAAGTTATAAAGAAAACTGAAAATATATTTTCTCATCTCTGAACAAGGCAATTGTCTTTGAAATTGCGTGAATATACATGATACCAGGATACAGTGAGTCAATCACAATCAATCAAAAACAATAGAATAATATGATTACTTGAGTGTGGAATAAGGGGGAAGTTTACGGGTGCTTTCCCGATGGAATTGTGACATTTTATATAGGGTAACTTTTGTCATAATCGTCATATCATTTCATGACTCAATTACAAGTTTATTACGCAAAATTAAGCACCATACATTTACACTAAAATTTATTCTAAGCATCGCATTTCATAATATTTTATTTCTCTAATTTAAAGTAATATTTAAAAGCTGAGAGTTTGTTTGTTTGAACGCACTAATCTCAGGAACTACGGCTATAGGCTATATCACGCTTAACCTATAAGAGCGGAGATATGCGGGTAAAACAACGGGGCACAGTTAGTAAACTAATATAACTATGTATAACAAAATGTCACGAGATTAAATCCAAAATTGAGGCAACCGGTAAAATTTGAAGGATATAAACGTGAAGACGACTTAAACATGTAAATACGTTTTTTTATGTTAAATCTAATTTTAAAGTAAGGTTTTATACATTCGTCCAAAATTTTTAATATGTAGTGGTCATAATAAATATTTACAAATGTTGTGACTTGTTAAAAAAGGTTTAAACACGCGATTTATTAATTTATCATTTTCATATTTAGCTATTTAATTGTATAACGAGTATGGTCGCTTACGCGTAATTAAAACAAATAATATAAACGCAAAAGCTGTTTACATTTCAATCATTCTGCACAATCCCTTTGTCAAACTTATTACAAATTGTATTGTGGATCTGGACACTCTTTAATAAGAATTAGCCTTTTAGTAGAAGCTACCACACCACAGCATATCCTCACGAAGATCGGCGTAAAATACAAGAATGTGAATCTTACCATCATCAATAAAAAGGTGTAAAGTTATAAATGTGGCAAGTTAGTCAGAATTCACTTCAGTTGTTTCTGTTTCTTTCAAGATCATTGAATCATGTTATACCACAGAATACATAATAGTAGCTA
Organism: Colias eurytheme; assembly: GCA_907164685.1. Taxonomy (NCBI): domain Eukaryota; kingdom Metazoa; phylum Arthropoda; class Insecta; order Lepidoptera; family Pieridae; genus Colias; species Colias eurytheme. The sequence goes on along the minus strand of CAJQZN010028066.1, from coordinate 2,772 downwards.
AACGCTACAGAACGGACACTCTCCGCCTCCCGCCATAATTAAACTTACCTCACCCCCGCACGATCAGTCTAAAAATGGTCCATATTTTTCTACAGGGACGATACGCAACGAAGATTGACAACATTAATCAAATTGACTTAAAGTAATTTTATTATTTTGGATTTGTGATTATCTTTTTCGTAGAAAATGGTTAGATATTGTGCTGTTTACCTACGGATGTATTTCATCAGAAAAACGCGAATTTTTTTTTTACGCTAGTCACAAATGTGCCAACCATAAAGCGTTAACACACACATTTGCAGTCTCTACAGTGTGACTGTCAAAACGATAATTTTGTATGGAGTGTCCGGGGTGTGGTTATACTTTGAAGTCTAATCGTGTGTGCGTTAGTATGCCACTTTTGAGGATCGAACGTTGTGTTCACAACCTATCTACACCTTTTTACTTATAATATAATTAGAATTTTACTGTGTTTCTTACGATGCAATGTAAGGAGGAAGAGCCACGATAAATTACGAGAGAAACCGCAGGCGTAAAGCTATTAATAAAAATAGACGTATCCGATAACCAATGTTTTGTCATAAAGCGTCAACGTTTACGCGCTCGCTATATAAATTCAATAATATTTACATTAAGATCTATCTCGAGATATGATAACACATAATAATTTACACAGGGAACGGCCATTATCGGCTGATGAATAATACGAATTTCATAACCTATAAACTTCCCCTCTGGAATTCGTAATCGAAAACGAAACTCGCAATATCACTGTGTACTTTTATTGCATCGATCTTGATCGCTCTTACAAACTTAATATTTCAAATGAGAGAAAATCTCTACATCTACAGGGTGTAATTTTAACGGAGCACCTAATTTGGCCTAAAATGACTGGACTATAGAACTGCTTTTTTCATGATTTTGCACGAATCATGTAAAAAGACGAAGGCTACTTTATACCGTTTAAACAAAACTGGACTGGAATCTCTAAGGAAGACTCGGGCAGAAAGGTTGTGTCGAGAAAGTTATGCCTTCACACTATTGGGATACCCAGTGCCACCCCTGGACATGTTCTAGACAGCTTATCTATTACTTATTATCTCTGAATTCAGCTGTGAAACTGACCTAACTCTGCTAAAACCATCTGCTAAATTAAATTATCAAATCGTAATAACAGTAATATCCGTGAATGTCTGAGCAATTTCATCACTCCGAACACCGTCACCAGTCGTGCGTTCAAATGACGTAATTAGAGGCAAAGTAAAACTGACAGTTTTTTGTTCGTTTGGAAATCGATAGTGTTGCGAATTTTGCATCCGAAACTGCATTGTACATATTACCGTTGTAATCGAAATTGATTTTCAGTCAAAGTTTTTCCTTAACGAAAGTAAAAACAATGTAATAAAAGATTTGAATTTGAATGTAAATTGAAAAAAAATGCCTTTTTGAAACTGCAACCAAATCTATACGTACAAAAATAAACTTGTGTTAGTTACTACATTTATAAATCAAGATCGGCTGAACGGATTTTAATACTTTTTAGTTAGCTGGAGCATTTTCAGGACTATCACATGCTTCTTTGAATCCGGCAAGTAATATAATAAAATTGCAACAGTGAGATTCAGTATGTAAAAAATTCTTACTTTAAAAAGCAAAATAATTGTTATTTAAGCAAGAATACACAATGTGCATTAAGAGATATGAATGGGAACAAAGAAGAAAGGAACAAAGAAATTAGGCCATCTACGGTTCCAGCTTACTACGTGACCTTGCGAGGAAAGTTTTCAGAATTTGACTATTCGCGACTCTATGTGTACACTGTACCTGCAATAATAATCACTACATAGTATAAAACAAAGTCGCTTTTTCTGTCCCTATGTCCCTTTGTATGCTTAAATCTTTAAAACCACGGAACAGATTTTGATGCGGTTTTTTTTAATAGATAGAGTGATTAAATAGGTGGGTTTTAGTGTATAATTTATTAGGTTTGAGACAAAGCGGGCGAAGCCGCGGGCGGTAAGCTAGTTTTCTTTATGATCGAAGTAGTAAAGACTAAACACGTTTATTTAGAAAATACTTTACCTAGACGAAAGAATAGAATTAAATTATTCGAATGCGAAGTTCACTTTACGGCGCCGAACCGAAAAATTTCCGTTACATTAAATGTGAATACATATATAGGTACTATATGTATAAACTATTAAATAATACACAACTGGCAGTACGCCGCGCCGGTCAAAGACGTTGGAAAATGACTGTTACTTATAACCAAAATAATAAAATTTAACGATGTTTTTCATAGTACCAAAACGTTCGATTTTGAAATATTTCTTCTATATAAATAAACTTGAAAGCTTTTTGACCGTGTTTTCAAAAAAACAATGTCCGGTTGTATTACTCACAACATCAATAACAAACTCCCGAGTCCTCGTGCACAAGGGAGTTCTTTATATTGTACATTGTACTATTAAAATAAACAAAAATACAGACGTATTCATAGCTATTGTAGTAACATTCGTCCTTTAGTCCTTTTTCCGACTCAGGATTATAAAAATGTCCTTTTTTGTCGAGATTATAAATATGAAATACTGACTGAAATGTTTACATTACATATTTTTTAAATATATTCGTGATGCATTGGTAAGTAACGTAGACTTTTAAAGCTTATGGTTTGTGTTCGATTCCTCTGTCGGAAAATATTGTGTGATTTACACATAGTCCATTATATGAGTCCCTCCAAGGGGGGTCTAGAGTGCGTGAGTTAGTAACGTA
>CAJQZN010028064.1:0-17889 GCA_907164685.1 Colias eurytheme | reverse complement strand
AAGAATAAAGGTATTTGGGTTTTTCCTCGTCTGGTTAGTTTATTTTAATGTTTTTTTAATAAGTTTTCACTTGCACAGGAAGCGTGAGTCATGTGCAATCGCATTTTTTGTACAGCAAAATATTTGACATTGAATCGACGCTGTGCACAAGTTTATAATAAAAAATTCGCCCTTTAATTTTGTTCGCTTGACTTTTATTAGTCTCCGCTTATTTTTTTCGTTTAAATAGATTCCAATTGGAATTAGTAATTATTAATATTGTAAGAAACAAATTCACTTGTAGAGAAGTTTTATTATGTTTATTTCGAAGTAATTTCTAGATATAAATGTAATTTTGCATGCAAAATGGTATATATTTGTCAGGGGATTTCCCATCTGAGTTATTGTACAGGAAAAGTTGATAATAACATTTTATAGTGATTATATTTTGTTAAAAGTCAACTTTACGTAAAAACTACTGAACCGATTACAATGAAATTTAGCACACATATAGAGGGTAACTTGGATTAACACATAGGATAGGTTTTATCCCGGAAATCCCACGGGAACGGGAACTATGCGGGTTTTCCTTTGAAAACGTGGAAATCTAGTTACTCTATAATTTTAATATAATTACAATGGCTTTTCCTGCATTTGTTCTATTTCATATGCAAAGTATAATGATGATCAGTTTAGTTGTTTGGTGTGATAGAACAACAAACAAATAAAAAACACAGTTACTAATAAGAAATTTAGAATCTAAAGTAAAACCTAGAATATAATGAACATCTTATTTATGAAGTAACTAGCTTTCTGCCTGCGGCTTTGCCCATTGTGTCTAAAACCTAATAAATAATACATATAAACCTTCCTCTTAAATCAATAAAGAAAGAAAAACATTTAATCACAATCACTCTTATCTATTAACAAAAAAACCGCATCAAAATCTGTTGCATAGTTTTAAAGATTTAAGCATACATAGGGATATTGGGACAGAGAAAGCTTCTGTTTTTATTTTGTAGTGATATGTATTAAATAGATAGTGTAATAAAAATATTAAATCTAGATGGAATTACTCTATTATTCCAAATAAAAATAAACCAATAGCTATATAATAATAACAGGGAAAATTAGATTATGTCATTCTGTGTGCAATGCAGGAAAGACCACATTTAATAGGTCAGCTCTTTGTTTATGCAATTACATATATTCAATCTTTAATGACTTCACTACATAGTATAAAACAAAGTCGCTTTCTCTGTCCCTATTTCCCTATGTCCCTTTGTATGCTTAAATCTTTAAAACTACACAACGGATTTTGATGCGGTTTTTTTAATAGATAGAGTGATTTAAGAGAAAGGTTTTAGTATATAATTTATTAGGTTTTAGACTAAGCGGGCGAAGCCGCGGGCGGTAAGCTAGTATAATAATGTTTTATGGTTATTTTCTATTATATGTTTGATGTTTAGGCCAAAGAGAAGGGTAAACAAGGCAATCTTATAAAATACTAGTGGTCCGCCCCGGCTTCGCCCGTGGTACCTACATGTTTAAACTATCCTATCTCTCAAGTTGGATCGAACTGCACATGGTGTGCGAATTTTATTATAATCGGTTAAGTGGTTTAGGAGTCCATTGAGGACAAACATTGTGACACGAGATTTATATAAATTAAGACTAGCTGCGCTCCGCGGTTTTACCCGTGTGGCTCCGCTTCTGTTGGTCTTAGCGTGATGTTATATAGCCTATAGCTAAATTCCTGGATAAATGGGCTATCCAACACGGAAAGAATTTTTCAAATCGGACCAGTAGTTCTTGAGATCAGCGTGTTCAAACAAACAAACTCTTCAGCATAATAATATTGTAGTATAGATAACATACCAAATGTCATGCAAATATAATTCTAATTATCAAATAACTGAAAAATACTATAAATGGGGCAGGATTAGTTTCCCATCTGATTTGTTTACAACTTATTTACAACTAGGATTCGCGCGCGGCTTCACTTGCTACGTAAACTTAACTAAATATACACTAAAACCTTCCTGTTGAATCACTATCTATTAAAAAAACTCCATCACAATTTGTTGCATAGTTTTAAAGATTTAAACATACATAGGAAAGAACACAGTGACTTTGTTTATACTATGGAGTGATATTAGTTTTTAAATCTCATGTAAGATTGAAAAATATTAAAAAATGCATCACATAATTTATGCACATTCCCTTTTTTTATACTTATTAAAAAACCCCTTTTTTTATAAAATTAAACATACAAAAAATAACTAAAATTTGATCTTTGCTTGTGTCTTTTAGAGATAATTTATTTTTATACATAATATCTGTGTTAGACCGGGAGATACTGACACAAAATTTCGAGTCATTTGTAACAGGATGGCGGTTCTACAGGGGTCTTAGTACGCAATGACAAAAAGAAAAATGATGGTGTGAACGCTGGTACCGGTGGGTTAGTCGCGTGGGCGTTAGTCGAACTCGTCGGAAAAATAGCGAAAGTCAAACGATTTGTAACACAAAAATTTTAGAATTTACCGATAGCCCATAAAAAAGAAGTAGGCGGTAGTGTCATGCCATACTTTTCCGGTATGACTTACAGCCCGCCATACCGACGCGAATGTGTTGATTTAAAAAAAACAATTATTCAACCATTTGTACCTAGCTAACTTTTGCACAGGTAACCATCGTCGTGCAGCCATTTACGAAAATCGCCATGCCATACTTTTCGGACGATTCCAAATGGTCGCCATACCGCCGAAAATCTGCAAAATTTTTTTATTTCGCCTATCTTTTTGTACCAGTATTGCATTTGGCTTTTTGGAGAGTATTTGATAAAATGTGACCATTATTATATTTGCCATACTTCTAGTAGGGGGAAAAAGTGCTGTCATACTTGAAAAATAAATTTATTATTAATTTATATAAGTGAAGATTTCCAACACCTAGATCTTTGAAATTTTGTATTTATATTCGTTGATCCTCAAACTTACAGGAAAAATAAGTGCCATACTGTTACAAATCGTTTGACTTTCGCTATTTTCCGATGAGTTCGACTAACGCCCACGCGACTAAGCCGCCGGTACCAGCGTTCACACCATCATTTTTCTTTTTGTCATTGCGTACTAAGAACCCTGTAGAACCGCCATCCTGTTACAAATGACTCGAAATTTTGTGTCAGTATCTCCCGGTCTATGTGTAAAAATGCTATTAGTTATTGAAACTCTGGATTTATTTTTACTATTGTTAAGATATTTCAATCAATCTGATATTTATATGGAAAATTCTGAAATAGTTATCATTATATAGATAGATATCTATCTATACTAATATTACAAAGCTGAAGAGTTTGTTTGTTTGAATGAGCTAATCTCAGGAACTACTGGTCCGATTTGACAAATTCTTTCAGGGTCATTTATTGAGGAAGGTTATAGGCTATATATACGTTAAGACTAACAGGAGCAGAGCAATGCGGGTGAAACCGCGGAGCGCAGTTTATATAATATAGCTGTCATCTATTTCTGAACATTTTTTTTACAAGCTTTGAGATGTTCCGAGTTAAATATTAAATTTGTTCTATAGTAGTACTAAAAAGTGAAGTCCCATGTCCCCAAGTGGGGTAAGGGGCAGATGCATTATACATATATGCTGTTTCACTGATCGAGTAGGCGATCAGCCTTCTGTGTCCTGCCAGACCGAGGCATTTTTTTTTCTTCGTCTCCACTGGGAATCGAACCCAGGACCCCTCGGTGTTACGCTCACGCGTCAACCACTGTACCAAGGAGGTGGTCAATAGTAGTACTAAGTAATGCAAATTTGATATTTTTCATATCCTGTTATAGTAACCTGTTTGTAGTTCAAATAACAAAAACAAAAACAAAAAAAAAACTTGTTATTTCACCATAACAACAACATGTTAAATGTTAGTTCAAAATTTTGGATATTTCCACACAATATAAATAAAATCTTGTTGGTGCTAATTTTTGTGAAGTGACAAATATGACTCAAATTATACAATACTAGCTTTCCACCCGCGGCTTCGCCCGCGTTTTCAAGGAAAACCCGCATAGTTCCCGTTCCCGTGGGATTTCCGGGATAAACCCTATCCTATGTGTTAATCCAAGTTATCCTCTATATGTGTGCTAAATGTCATTGCAATATGTTCAGCAGTACTTGCGTGAAAGAGTAAACAAACACACACATACACATCCTCACAAACTTTCGCATTTATAATATTAGTAGGATAGTTCATGGTAATTTCTTGTCTTCGCTAGAATAATAAAATATTTAATAACTCAGGCCCCGGAATCACAGACACAAATCACAATTTTCTTGTGTCGTGGACCGATCGGGCCGTTCGGGGCTCAATGGGTTAAAAGTTAAAACTAGTAGCATTTATTGAGGAAGGCTATAGGCTATATATTATCATCACGCTAAGACCAACAGGAGCGGAGCACCGCGGGTGAAACCGCGAAGCGCAGCTAGTATATTGTAATAAAAAATGAATCGCCAAATGTCTTGCTAAGTGCAAAACTCGAGAATGGCTCAATTTCGTATTTTTTTTTAATAATATTCCTTGAAGTACTAGAATGGTTCTTATGGAGAGAAAACGTAAACATGAACCACGGGTGAACCGCTTATTATTATTATTTATAATATTTGCATACCTTACGCAACATACAGTGTAAACTCTATATAACGTCACTTAAGGGACCGTGCATTTTTCGACGTTATAGAGAGTGGTCGTTAAATGGAGAGAAAGGGAAAATTGCATGATTGGTCCCGAGACAGGAATATTATTTTGACATTGCCTATGAAACCATGTTATCATCGCTTGATCAAGGTCTTCATATTGAGGTTTCTTCAATTTTTTGGCAGATCGTCCATCTTCTTCGGCATGCAGAATTTTTCTTTATTTTTCTACGACTGCATTTCTGAGAATCTTCGGTATGTCAGTAAAAAAGAATGTACACAACTACATTTTCATTGATTTCGGCAACTTAGTCAGTACTTCCTAGTCCTAGTTCCTAGTGGTAATGTCTTATTGTGGTCGTTAATTAGAGTGAGCGTGATGCTATATGGAGTGTATTATTGTATAGACAACAATATAAACCAACCAAAGTCGAGAAATCTTGACGTTATACGGAGTTTGACGTTAAATGGAGTGTCGTTATACCTCAGCCGTACAAATAAACGAGTTATAACATTTTATGCAAAGAATAAACTAAGAATAAGGAAAAATCATACAAATAAACACGAAATAAATGTAACCTAGTATAACTTCGTAATAAATATTCATACTAATGCTATTCCGTCCTTATTCCGGCTACCACCCTAGTATAAGTCTGACATAACTGTGTTATAACGTATTTTTTAGTACATTTTGCTGTGTTTTACAAGTTTTAGAACCTATTTTCAATCTAAATTTGAGATAATAGCAATGAGAGTAATACGAGAAGTAGAAAAAGTTGAGCAAATTAATAATTTCATTACGTACCTATTGAAATGGAAAATTTAGTATGAAATGTCAAAATATACGAAATTATGAAAAACCCTTTTGATATTTATAATGATTTATTTATTTACGACATGCGCCAAACCATACATACATAAAACACTTATTTCTAAACTTATCACAATAATATAAACTTTCGTTGAAAATATAAATCTTCTAAGCTTGGAGTTGTATGTTTTGAGTACCAGTTATTTGGCAACTCTCTATCTCAAGGTGGGTTTATCTTCTGATCTCCGGATATTGGATAGGGTTCTCTTTCATTTGCTTGCATATTTAATGATATACATATTTAAATTATTTCAAATAAATATTTAAAAAATAAATAAACAGAACATCGTATGATGAAACTTCACAACAAATTCGACGAAGTCAAACGAGCGTCAAAATGACAGCACCAAGGTTTAACCGTAGACAATTTCAATGTTTTTCCTAATTTTGTGAATGAATTGCGACGTTGCCGCTTCGCGCCTATTGCATAGCGTGAGCATAGATACATCGACGTTATTCCAAATTTATTTGTAAGAAATTATGACATCCTTATTCTTTATTTATTCTTATCATATCTATGCATTGCATAAGGTTTGAATAAGCAAGTTTTTATTTGTACGGCTGTGAGTTTACACTGTATTTAAAAACCTGACCTGCATTTGATAAGAAATCAATTGCATATAATAATATTACGTATTTGTCTTATGTACCACTAACCAATATATCTGATAAGAATTTCGCATCATTGCAAGAAAGCTGATAGTGTTTATTTATATTTGAAATGTGCCCGGTTAGATAAGATAATTTAGGTGCTTTTTTTAAATCATGTTTACGTCATGTATTTTTTTCAAATTATTTTGTCCTAAGGTAGAATCGAAAAAAAAATTCGATACAATTTACAAATTTATTACCATATTTTTTATTATAAAGCTGAAGAGTTTGTTTGATTAAACGTGTTACTCTCAAAAACTACGGGTTCTATTTTTATTTCTGTGTTAGATAGCCCATTTACCAAGCAAGGTGATATATCATCACGCTAAGACCAACAGGAGCAAAGCAATGCGGGTAAAACCGCGAGGGACAATTATTAGTCCTACTAATATTATAAATGCGAAAGTTCTTGAGGGTAATAGATGTTTGTTATTCTTTCACGCAAATACTACTGAACTGATAACAATGAAATTTTGGTATGTAGGAAGCTGAAGGCCCAGAATATGACATTTTTACTTTTTATCCCGGAAATCCCATAGGGACAGGAACTATGCGGGGGGTTTTTTTTTGAAAACGCGGGCGGAAATCTAGTATTTAATAAATCAAGCTATTCCCGCATCTTTACTCGCGTGGGTGTAGATTAGACGTGGTTTTTCCCGCGTTTTGTTCAATATTTTTCATAGATGATGCAGTATGAACTAATTCGAAGGCCTTCAATAAATGGGCTATCCAAAGCTAGAATATTTTATTTGTATATCACAAAATTGTTTAGATGAACGCAATCATTCAAAACAAGCCTACCATAACATAAAGATTGCAACATTATATTTTATTTTGCGAACATAGAATAAATATGCGAAAGTTTGTTTGTTTGTTACTCCCTCACGCAAAAACTGCTTAACCGATTTTCATGAATATTGGTACACACATAGATCGTAACATGGATGAACACATAAGTAAGGTAGGTTTTATCCCCAAAATCCCCCACGAACGGGAACTATGCGGGTTTTTTTAAAACACATGCGAAGCCGCGGCCGGAAATCTAGTTTATAATATTAGTAAGATTTCAATGCTTAATATCAAACTTGTAATATATATTACAAGATTTCCGCCCGCGGCTTCGCCCGCGTTTTCAGAGGAAAACCCGCATAGTTCCCGTTCCCGTGGGATTTCCGGGATAAAACCTATCCTATGTGTTATTCTGATGTATAAGCTATATTGTGGTAAAGTTTCATTCAAATCCATTCAGTAGTTTTTACGTGAAAGAGTAACAAACATCCATACATCCATACAAACTTTCGCCTTTATAATATTAGTAGGATAGTAGGATATACATATAGAAAATTTTATATATGAAAATTTTTTATTAATATAAAGAAAATTTTTCTTTACAGGGCAATGGAAGACGTTAAGCAAAGACGCAGTACCAAGCCAGAACTTGCCCAAACTGAATCCAGACGGCACAGTCATGGTTATTAGGAAGAGTCGCACGGTCAAATACAAGGAGGCAAGGAAAGATGATAGTGTGTGGTGAGTTAACCGACTTGTCAAAAGGGGGGAATGCCACAGATAATAGTAAATTGTTATCAAACAATAATAAAACTAAACTAAACCTAGTGATCTTTTTTGCTTGTTACCCGTGATTGCCTGGAAGAGATCACTAATAAGTGATAAGGCCGCCAAATAAGTTGTACTTTCTTTTTTGGTTAGGAGTCTTTTTTGTAAATTCCGGTATAGATGTATTAGTGTTAAGTTAATAATTGAATCGCCTTTAAATTGCTTCAAAGTGGACAAAATTTAAATGAGCTCACATGGGAGCTTTCAAATATAATAATAATAGTTTAAAAAACTAAAAAACACGCTTTTTATAGAAAACCGAACTAAAAAATAGAAAATTTTTATCAAATTAGTGTATTGTCATCGGTCCTCAATAAATCCACAAAGTTTGAACGAAATCTGGCCGTTTAAAGTGGGTCAAAATCGCGCCCAAAGAAGTCGGTTACAAACATACAGGTGAAGCTAATATAAAGCGTGTAAAAAAGAGTCATAAAACTCGTAGACCACAGGCCCATGTTGAAAAAGTTATGGGTCATTTGAACCACCAGGTGACCTATCTAGAACGATATAAGAGCATAAAATAATAAGATTCAGCACTATGCCGTCACTTGTAAAGTTGTAAGCTGTCCACCTGAGTGCAGATGAGAATTCGAAAGTACGGGTAGAGATTTTTTCCCCTTGTCTCCATTATTTTTGTACAGCTTTGCGAAATAATGGATTAAAAGCAGTATTGAAATAGTATGACACAGATGCCGTACAAAATCAAATGACCAAATTTACCCCGGCAATTGTCGGAAAATAAAAATAAATTCCGACTTTGTGGACCACCATTATGTCTATAATGTCTGTCTATCGGTTCAGTCAGACGAAATTTATGAATTGACAATCCCAAAAAATACAGTTTGATTTGTCCTACCTTATCTATTTTTTGTACTGATCTCATTTCAATTGTTTAGTTTATTTGTTAAATAATAATAATATTATAACTAGTTCTTTATTAAATTGATATATATTTTATAAATAATTTCAGTGAAAAAGAAAGATGGACGTCAATGATACACACGCAGACGCCGCTCGCTTTATGCCAGGAAAAAGCCAACGTTGTCGATTCGCAGAATTCCATTGTGAGTATCTATACCAATATTATAAATGCGAAAGTTTTTCATGTTTGTTTGTTTATTTGTCATGTCATAAATCGATCACAAAAACGCGGGTTCAAATCCGCCGCGTTCTATGTTTATAATTATTGTTAAATAAAATAAAAAATCTTAAATTTTCAGTTGGCCTGCCGTCTACAAGGCCTTAACGCAATAGTGGAAAACATAGCCCAACCACCGTCCAATATAGAAAAACCCAAAAAACAAGATGCAATCATGCAAACAGACCCCCTAACAGACGACGAAAACCCCATCAATTTCGATACAGACAAATTCGAGGTGTACCCGAACGAATACATGAAAAACAACAAAGATTACATGCCGCAAACGAACGAGGAATACAATAAAGAGGCGGAAAAATACGCTTTGGAACGGAAAAACTTCGATAAAATGGAATTCCAAAAGAATATGGAATATCAAAAGAACATGGAATACGAAAAAACGGAGAGGATGGAAGTGCAAAAAAATTTGGAAATCCAGAAAAATTTGGAATACCATAAGAATTTGGAATACCAGAAGCAGGATAGAATGGAAATTCCGAACAATTTGGAATATCAAAAGCCGGAAAAGATGGAATACAAATGCGTAGAATACCAAAAGACAGAGAACATACAATACGAGAAAGATACCTTTCAAAAGAACAATTCCTATGACAAAACCCTGGAACTAAATAAGGATGGAATGCAAAAAAACATCGGAATGAAAGGGATGGAATTCCAGAAAGTCGAATACGATTATTATTATCAGGATAGCGTAGAATTGTTGAGGAATCAACAACAGAATTTGCAATTGTTGCAAGATCAACACAGGGCTAATGAAAATCAAAATTTCTTTGATGAAAATCATATAAAGAGAGAGATTGATTTTCCAAATGAGGACGAGAAATTTGTGTTTGAACGGAGTAAGGAGACGGGTGGTAAGTTATTTAACTATAACTATCCATACTAATATTATAAATGCGAAAGTAACTCTGTCTGTCTGTCTGTCTGTTACTCAATCACGCCTAAACTACTGAACCAATTTGCATGAAATTTGGTATGGAGATATTTTGATACCCGAGAAAGGACATAGGCTACCTTTTATTGCGAAATATGTACCACGGGCGAAGCCGGGGCGGATCTCTAGTAATTAATAAATATTTCAGGTCAGTTTTCACACACGGCACGATCTGATCACATACTAAGCTTTCGCTTGTGTTATGGAAACCAGATGGCTGATAAACATACATGTACAATGTACATATATAATTTTAAATAAATACTTATATAGATAACTAGCGGTCCGCCCCGGCTTCGCCCGTGGTACATAATATTTTCGTTTTCTCTACATAAGAACCATCCTCGTACTTCAAGGAATATAATAAAAAAAGAATTATCGAAATCGGTTCAGCCATTCTCGAGTTATGCGCTTACCAACACATTTTGCGATTCATTTTTATATATAAGATTAATACCCAGACACAGAGCAAACATCTACGTTCATCACACAAATATTTGCCCCTCGTGGGAATCGAACCCACGACCTCTGGCTTGGAAGGCAGGGTACCAACCAAGCCAACCGGTCAGTCAAGTCACTATAAAACTAAATACTAGAAAATTACTACATTTTATTAATAAAAATATACTACTAGCTTGATCCCGCGTCTTCGCCTGATTGGCAAAAACCAAATCAGTAAATAGTATAAAAAAATGTTATTCGATGCGTCTGTCTGTCTGTTCGCGTTAAAATCAAGATTTCTCGAGGAAGATTTTAGTATATAATTAGCTTTCCACCCGCGGATTCGCCCGCATTATATAAAACCTAATAAATTATGTATAAAAACTTACTCTATGTAAAAAAAACCATCAAATCTGTTGCGTCGTTATATTTGTAGTCACAAAAAGATTAAAAAAATAATCTTTCGTGATGTTTGTAAACAATGTATTAGTTTTACCATTTTGCACACACCACCACACACTACAAACGGCTGTACCAATTCCGATGAAACTTTTACAGGTCAAACGCTATACGACGAACAGAGGAGGCTCATGGAGCAACAGAGACTCGTCGAGGATATGTCGCAAACGGTGAAACAAGAGCCGGACGTTGTTAATAATAATGGTGAGTGTTTTTAGAGATTTTTTGTGAAAAAAACATTTTTTTTTGGATTTTTTTAGCTAAAGTAAGTAATTTTTTGTGATTTTTTTTTAGCTAAAGTGAATGGATAATTGGTAAAATAAGTATTTTTTGCTATAATTGTTAAAAATGACATATTGTTTTAATTGAATACGTGGGTTTGAGTCCCATTTATGTGTACATTTTTTGATTGTTTGTTATTTTTTTTTTTGTTTTTATAATGTGTATGTAGTACGAAATAGTTTTACATTTAGGCAAGTTTAAACTGTATGGATGAGTGGTGAAATAAGTATTTGTTGTTATAATTGTTAAAAAATACTTTTTTTTAGTGTTATAACTAGGTCTATAGAGTCTTGCTTAAAAGAAGGGCATTTTTGGCAATTGTTAATTTTCGATATTTTTGTCGATTTTTTTTCACCATTCAAATACTTAGATAACTTTATAATAATTATATAGGGTGATTTTTTTGCTGGTTTCTTTTTGGCAATACTGTTTTTGATAGATCACGCGTGAATAGTGTCTTGTGTCTTTATCAAACTTGTTCAGTTTGGTCTATAATTTAAGCATGAATCGACTTACGAACGAACAACGCTTGCAAATTATTGAATTTTACTATCAAAATGCATGCTCGGTTAAGAGAGTGTGAAGTCGGTTAAGAAGTGCGCGATGCACTTCTTCGATTGGCGATTTTTTTTTGCCCAAAATGGAAGAATTGGACATGCCTCACATGTGGTTTCAAAAAGACGGTGCCACATGACACACGGCACGCGAAACAATAGCCCAATTGAGAGCCGCCTTCGGCGAACAGTTTATCTCACGTTTTGGGCCCGTCGATTGGCCGCCTAGATCGTGTGATCTAACGCCTTTGGACTATTTCTTAGGCTGTAGGCAACAGGGATAAACCAGCAACGATTGACGCACTGGGAGCCAATATTGAAGCATTTATTCGTGATATACCGGCCGATATGTTGTAGAGAGTGTGCCGAAATTGGGCCTTGCGAATGGGCCATCTAACGCCCGTAGCACACCTCCGCTGCGATACCATGACCGCGGAACCGCTAGATGAATTCCGCTGTGATCAAGTGTAGTTTGATTAGTGGAACCGTCATCGGCGAAACCTCATGCGAGTCAGTCAAGAATGTGGTCAAGAAGCAACGATCGAAGCGAAATGTCGTCGTTACCGGAGTCAGAGGAAGAAAAAATATTATTGTGGACTTTAACTTTGAAAAGACATAAAACTCGTAGAATTTGGGTGCATAGAAAGAAATTAGGAGAAAACCTACTAAAGAACTCGAGTCCCATGAAGATCGTTTCTATACATATTATATTTTTAGAATGATCCCTCAGAGTTTTGATGATTTACATACTCTTTTACAAAAACAATGTAGTTCCGCGTTTTATTTTGTCGGTTTTGACAAACACGCGCGAAAACAATGCGGCACCGCAAACAAATAGCGGCGTGAGCGCGGTAGTGTGGCTGGCGTTAGAAGAGATCGGTGAAACCGCGCAAAGAAAGAGATAAAAAATAGTTAGATGAATGTGTTAGAACAGGCAGTTTCGCTACTGTTCCGCTTCTCGTACACGGGGCAAGACAGAGCGAAATTACTGCGGTTCCGCTGTTACAGTTCTGAAGCGGAGGTGTGCTACGGGCGTAAACCGGAGCTGCGGCCAGCATTTGCATGAAATCATCTTCAAACATTAAATTATATTGATCGTTCTATCGATTCCATTATAGATTACAACAAATTTTTCAAATTTTTTGTGTATTTTTTGAAAATCAAATCCTAACCTCTTAAAAAATCACCCGTTATTTTCAGGTCACGAAATAATGCATTCGCAGAACAGTCCATACTTCACAAACGAACAAAATAATGTCAATGGTAAGTTTTTTCTTTAAAAATGTTAAAAACTCCTTGAATGATAATAAAATGCATTTTACATACTTATAAAGATTCAAATTCAAACATTTATTTATTCAAATCTCGTTTAGAAGCGCTTTTGAATCGTCAAAAAATAGAAAAAAATATAATTTACCACGTGAATCTTGTTTATGCGAGATGAGAGTAAAATTATTTATTTAATTATTCATGGTCGCGTCATGGCAATACCGTCACGTCATGGAGTGTGGCGACGATTTTGGTATCTGAATGTTGAGTTAGCAGTTTCACTTCTGACACGTGTGCTTGGCACACACGCTATTTTTACTATTTAGAAATGTTAATTTGTATACACTATACACATATTGTTATTTATTTACTAAAGATGGCGCATACGGCAGACCCGGTCCCGAGCTGCTGATAGCCAAACAAAACGCGCTAGCCGCGCACACACAGCTATGTGAGTATCCAAATTTAATATAAAAATAAATAAATTGTGTTTTATATTTAGTTTTAAAACAAATCAAATTAATAAATGAGATTTTTTTTCTATTCTTTAAAAATATCTTTCAAGATATTGTTACTAAAACTTTAACAGATTTAAAACTTGGTTTTATTCATTACTAGCGACCCGCCCCGGCTTCGCACGGGTGCAATGCTGATACTAAATATACTACAGGAAAACTGTGAACGTTGTATAGGGTCAACCGGGGCAAATGCAACTATGGGGCTATGGCAACTAGTTATCATAACTAATTTATTAGAGTTGTTGTAATAAATCGCCACCTATGATTCAATAGCTCAACGACTAATAAATCTTACAAGTAATAGATGGTGCCCCTACGATGAAAACTATTTGATTGATAGGCCATTGTGTCAAACCGCTATTTTGAAGTTGGTGTGCGTAAAAACAGGTGTCGAGTTTTGCAGACAGAAAAATTGTTTAGGAGTGATTTTTTGCAGGTGTTTTTGATTGGACACGATTATCACAAGCCGTTAAGCATATTTCATTTATATTTTTAGTGCGTTAGTTGACTCTATTTTGTGTTATTGATGCAGTTACAATTGCCTCATGAAAATTTCACTGTGGGGTTATTGCAACTGTGAGGTTAGTTACAATAGCCCCTTATATTTTTGTATGAAACTAAAAACACTAGTGATGTGACAGTGTCGATATTTTTATTATGTATCCTTCTTGGTAGTCAAAATATATTTTCTTTATGATTAATTAAAGAAGAACCATCGATTATTTCTTCGATATTATACCCAGAGACGGGTTCATAAGTAAAATTCAAATTAGATAAAGCGTGGTTAAAGAATATAAGTAACGTAAAGTAATATAAAGGCTATCACAATTTGACAATTATCCTTCTATGGAGGGTTACTGTTTTTCAGCTTCGAAATGTAACTATAATAAAAATGATGGGGTCATTGTTTACTATAAGTCAAGTATAAAAAATGTTTTAACTACAGAAAGAAATCTATCCAATGGTACGTGCATACAACTTACTATTTCATCAAATTGCGTAATTCTAGCAATATACCGGCCCCCTTGTTTCTCGAATATTGACCCGTTCTTAATTAGTCTTAAAAATATTTTGATATCGGTCAGTTCTTTCACAAATATAATTTTAATGGGTGATATTAATATCAATATTACTGAACATAGCTGCGACCCAAAAGCTATGGAATATCTTAACTTGTGCGCATTTTTTGGTCTATATCCAGCACATACCTTGCCCACTAGGGGGAATAATTGTCTCGACCATGTTATGATGAAAACTAATTATGTATCAAACACAGCTGTGCTGCTCTCCGAAGTGACTGACCACTACCCAGTGCTACTTTTCCTCAAAGTTAAT
Source organism: Colias eurytheme (assembly GCA_907164685.1). Lineage (NCBI taxonomy): Eukaryota > Metazoa > Arthropoda > Insecta > Lepidoptera > Pieridae > Colias > Colias eurytheme. The sequence goes on along the minus strand of CAJQZN010028064.1, from coordinate 3,119 downwards.
TTAAATTTTCAAGTGAGAACTGTAAAAAGTACTTGTTATCAAAGCGTTTCAAATAATCTAAAGGAATTTGATTGGGGTAAAATTGAGCAAATATGCGATCCTAACCAGGCTGTGTCGTACTTGATGGAGGTAATAAGTGGTTCTGTACTAAATAATACATTGTTACGATACCTTCCACATTCAAAACGTATCTTTAAACCTTGGATTACACCAGGTTTATTAAAATGTATTCGTAAACGTGATCGTATGCACAAAAAATGTAAAAAGTACCCAGATAATACTATTCTTTCGGCAGATTATAAAAAATATAGAAATATTTGCAACAATACCTTAAAAAAACTAAAACGTGCTTACGAACGTTCAGAAATCGAAAAACACTCACATAATCCCAAGCTATTATGGAAATGCATTAAACGTTTTTGTTATTTAGAACAAAGCAGAGTAGAAGCCACCGAGTTGATATCAACCGACTCTCAAACGTATCGATCAATTAACATGGTTAATGATTATTTCTCTTGTGTGGGTAAAAGTTTAGCTTGTGAAATCTTACTTAAATTAAATAGCACAGAAAGCGAATTGGCCAGATCTTGCACACTTTTAGAGAATAGTATAAATTCTTTCCATCTAATGCCCACCGATAATAATGAAATTACCAATATCATCAAGAATCTGAACAATGACTGCGCTACAGGGTTCGACAACATTCCTTCACGTGTGATTAAAGATAACATAGACTTATTAATTCAACCATTAACGCGAGTTTTCAACCGGTGTCTTGAAGAAGGTGTATTTCCTTGCGATTTTAAACATGCTATCGTTCGTCCAATCTTTAAAAGCGGAGATAAGTCTTTAGTCAATAACTATCGACCTATAGCAATTCTACCAATCCTATCGAAAATATTAGAACGCATTATAAACAATAGATTGATCAGCTACTTAAATTCGCAAAATTTTTTATCTGCAAATCAGTATGGTTTTCGTAGAAATTTGTCAACCAGCCATGCAGTTGAAGCATTAACTAATTTCGTTAACCAGAATAATGATTGTGGAAATAAATGTGTAGGTATTTTCCTCGATCTAGCCAAGGCGTTTGATACGGTTTCAGTACCAATCCTCCTCTCTAAACTTGAACGCCTTGGTGTTCGGGGAGACACCTTTAATTTATTTAGATCCTATCTGACAGGGCGCAAACAAACGGTCAAAATTAATTCTACCCTCAGTAACGTACAAGAAATAGAATACGGAGTGCCGCAGGGCAGTATTTTGGGCCCCACCCTGTTTTTAATATATATCAACGATCTCTGTTCCCTCAACATCCCTAACTGCCAAATAATCACTTATGCTGACGATACAGTCCTGCTCATAAAGGGCCGTTCATGGGACTTGGTCCAGAGGAGCGCAGAATACGCGCTAAATGCCGTTATTTCATGGCTGGACAAAAATCTGCTGACGTTGAATTACAGCAAGACGAAATATGTCACCTTTTCCACGACCACTAAAACACAGCCGGATGTCGATTTCACAATTAAGGCTCATAGATGCGCTTCTCTGGATCAATGCTCATGTGCAGCATTGGAGCGAGTAGCACAAATAAAATATCTAGGTGTAACGATAGACAACCACCTCAGGTGGGACCATCACATTAAGTCTCTCGCAGGTAGGATCAGAAAACTTGGTAAGGTCTTTAAAACAATAAGACACCTTGGCGACTATCCCTTTCAAATGAGAATATATAAGGCTTTGGGGGAATCTGTCATTCGATACTGTATACTCGCATGGGGTGGAGCTGCAAAAACGCGTCTAATATGTCTCGAAAGAGCTCAGCGTATGCTCTTAAAAATTATTACTTTCAAACCTTTTCTGTTCCCTACCTTCGACCTATATCAAGAATTTAAAGTTCTCACAGTGCGACAACTATTCTTTCATAGCCTTATTTTAAAACAGCATAGTTTCCCTAGAGATAATAGTGACTTAACCCTGGCTTCAAAGCGTAAAAAGAATAAAGTTTTTATTATTCCTAGAACTAATCTTAAAAAAAGCAGAAATCATATAAATTTCTTGGGCCCCGCCTTATATAATTTTGCTAATAAGGAGTTTAAAATATCTAATCTATCTAATTACAAACTTCGAACAGTAGCACACGACTGGTTTCAAGGATTAAGCTATGATGACACTGAAAAAATTTTGTATGATATCCTCTAAAAATCACACAAACACACACATACATACGCACACACACGTACACGCAAGCGCATACACACTCACTCACACACACAGACACACATACTCACATAATTAGATAACTTGTAAGAAACCATTTTATAATGAATATCTTTATATAATATATTATATGTATGTTAATCTTATTTATTTATATATTTATTTATTTTTTAAAGTTAAGTCTAACTAAGTTTGAAGATTGTACCTACACAAAAATTTCTGTCTCTAAATATGTACTGTTAAAATCATATTGTTAAAAATATTATGCTAAGCCGACGGAGGTCACTGGTTGACCCCGCACAGGTTTTTCCTAGTGGGTTAACCAGGGATTTACTACAATTTATCCTCCTAAGGACCAAGCTAAAAAAATCCTATTCTGCATTACCACCCATTGTTCTCACCTGAGTACATAAAAATACAACAGACCTGCCACCCAATGGTATTTTTTTGTTTTTTTTATTGTTAGAGTTAAAATTTACTTGTGGGATTTTTTATCTGTGTAAAATATAGCTTATAGAATACATTTCTGAAAAAAAAACTCGTTTTATTTTGTTCCAATGTGATCACATCAGACCTAAGTGAATCCAAAAATTTTTTTATTAAAATTAGGTTTTACTTGTAGATATTTTTATTTACTTATGTTATAACATATGAGATCATACAATAACCTCTAAAAAGTATACAAAAGAATTAAAAACAGTTTTTCTTAAATTCTAAATGTGTAAGTTTACTACATATTAGGTAATAAAATATCTAAACTATCTGAACATATGTTAAAAAAAGAAATAAAAACATTGGAAGTACAATATTAGGAACTTGAAATATCAATGAGCTAACTAAAAATCGATTTGGAACAAATGGTGGGTCTCCTAAGTCTTCATCACTAGGAATAAAATCTC
>CAJQZN010028063.1:0-10524 GCA_907164685.1 Colias eurytheme | reverse complement strand
TAAATTTATAGCAAAGGCAAAAGGGGTTAACAAAAGTGTTACCAAAAAAATGAATATGGAAAATTACAAATCGTGCTTGTTTAATAAAAATGTATTATATTGTAGTATGCTTCGATTTAAGTCAATCAAACACACTATTTTTACACAAAAAATAAATAAAACATCTTTATCATAATATAATGATACCAAACGATGTATTATGAACATTGATACATTGGCTTGGGGACATTATAAATTACGCTAAGTGACTTTTTACTATTATTTCTGTGTGTATATATACAAAATTTGTACTGATTGTAAAATTATGATTTTGCTATAATGTTATATAAAAGTTTATTACATATTAATTTAAATGTATTGTTTGATTGTAAATAATGTAAAATAATTGTAGTTTATTGTGTGCTTAAATTTGATGTTGAGGTGATTGTGAAATTCTGATAAGTACTAATTGTGTTAGAAATAGTATACAGATCATTCTGTTTTTCACCAATTACATGTTTTATATAATTTTAGCAATATATATATTTAATTTTTACAAAAACATTTTCATTTTCTATTTCATCCTTTTAAACTCTAGACGTGTGAAATGTTTCACTTTATCCATCCGTTTACTGCTATTGTGACAGGACCAAGTGGATGTGGGAAGTCAAATTTTGTAACAAATTTCATAAAATCAGTTAAAGAAATATGTAATTGTGATTTTAATCAGATCACATGGTGCTTTGATGAAATGCAGCCTTTCCATTTACCAAATGTCATCAAGGAATTCCAAATCTTAATATGTTTGATAATGAAAACACACACCTTATTATAAATTATTGATGATCTAATGAGTGAGTCTGATGGAAGAATTGTGGATTGAAAAGTGAATGTGGAAAGAGTTTAAATACTCCAAGAATCAAACAATTCAAATCATTTCTAAATGATGCATCGTCGAGTCACAACGCATAAACATTTGCTAAATGCTTTGCATACGCTTAAACCAAAATATCAAAGAGCGTTACTTAAAACGTGTGATGAAGAAGAAATAAATTGTATTTGTGAATGTATTCATAACGTTTTACAAGGAAAGATACCAATTAAAGATAAACAAAAATTGAATAAACACAAAAATATACTCCGTAAACTGGTGCACTTATGTGTAAACATAAACTAAGAAAAAATATTATTATTCAAAAAGGAGGGGCTTTTTTACCAATAATATTAGGTGCAATATTGAGTGGATTAGTAAGTGGACTAGCCAGATAACATGGAAAATGCTAAGAAAATGATAAATTCAAATTCAAATTCAAATTCAAATTCAAATTCATTTATTAATTGCTTGAACACGTACATTAGATGTTTTGTATACTTATTGAACCTGGATTGATTGAAAAATTAAAACAAGAAAACAAGGTTACTAGTAATTTTTCTCGATTAGATATTGAAATGCAAAATATTATGAATAGTAAGACGGAAGACCGAAAGAAGTGGATGTTATACATATTTACAAACACTACAAAGATACCTTCACTTTACCGAAGAGGATCGTCAACCACTCAGATTACCAATTTATTCTGATACATCTAATGAATATTCAAATGAGTCTAAAATTGGTTTTAAAAATAAAGATAGAGATCTAAAAAGTTCAGTTGATGCTGAATCTTTGTTGGAGGAGAAAGGATCCATTAAAAGTATAGAAAGTGAGGCAAATCCACTGTATTCACCAACACAAATACTCAGTTTAATACCAAAAACAATAAAAAAGGTGAGTCATTATTAAACTTAATTGGAACAAGTAAAAGTAAAATACGTTGGGATAATGAAGGCACAGTCATAATTGATAATGAAAAAATTCCAGGAAGTAATATTGTTGATTTAATAAATGATTCACTTAGACCCTTAAACAAAAGTGATCCGATAGGGTGGGATAGATTTGCTAAAGCATTAAAAGATATTAAAGTACCACTTACTTATATTGGAAATCCAAAGAGATGTGAGTTTATTAACCAACTTCAAGCAAAAGATCTGAACAAAACCTGTGAGATTGAAGTTCAAGAATTTTCTACACCGAGCAGTGGAGATAAAAGATATATAACTAAAATACGTAAAAAGATCGATTGGGAAAAATGGACCCCGTACTAGAAAAAATTAACAGGATTTATTATGATCCATCTAACCCCGCTGGTTTTGGTGATATTGATAAATTATCAAAAGTTATGAAGGGTAAAATGGATAAAAAGCAAGTAAAGGAATGGTTACAATCACAAGAAACATATACATTACATAAACCCATTCGGAAAAAATTCCCGCGTAATAAGTACATTCTATCAAATATTAATGAGCTGTGGCACGCTGATTTAAGTGATATGCGAACTTATTCTCAATATAATGAGGGTTTCAACTACATACTTTGTGTTATTGATGTATTTAGTAAATATGCTTTTGCAAGACCAATGAAAAAGAAAAACTCAGAAACAACTAAAGAATGTTTTGAAAGTATATTTACTGAAAGTAATTCAACACCTACTCACATACAATCTGATAAAGGTACAGAATTTGTTTCAAAAGATGTACAAAAATACTTTAAATCCAAAAAGATGAACAACCACGTAGGGGGTTGAATTTGTTAACATTCATAATATCTATGTATTTAATTTGATTAAGACTCCAACCACTATCTTTTTTTTCAAATTGACAAATTTTACCGACTACAGTGTCTAGGTATTTATGATGAATAAAAAATATTTAAGTCATCTCTCTGACAAATTATGTAATTAAACGTTTGAAAATCAAACGTATTTTTAATATCTTTAGTTTGTTGTATGAAATCAGCTTGAAATCAGCATGCAATATGAAGTTTATTTTAAAAATTGTATGTTGTTGAATAAATTCATTTATCAAAAATAAGATATCGATTTTTAATGAATTTAAAAAAGATTCCGGTGTTTATAAATATTGTCCCGATTGAAGTGTTTTACTATTAGTTCTATATGTTAAAATTCGATTGCCAAAAGCGGTTTCAACAACTGTAACATTTGTTAATGAATTATGTGATTATAAAAGATAATTTTTATGTGTATTGCTTTTTAAATGGTTGTTTAAATACCTTTTATTAATATAAACATTCCACCTTATTGTTGTCCACGTCATTGGTTTCAATTGATGATGTAGAAGCTCCTTCATTCTCCTTCAAATTTTGCTTTCTTGGTAACCTTATTTTCATCAGAAGTGATACCTCGTTTGATACCTCTTCCAACTTGTTGTTGACTGTAACAAAAAAGAAAATTATAAGACAAATCTTAAAATAAGACATTACTACAATAATATTATTTCTTATTGAGTTTGTACTTCTAATACTTACATCAACGTTGTTTCAACCATCAAACATTGATTATACAACTCATCATCATACGATGAATCGAACAGTTCACGCTTCTCCATTTCACCACAAACTTTAGACAGCTCCTGATCGAATTCGCTATTAGATTGTTCTATATTCTCTTCAATGGTTGCAGAAAAGAAAGCACTGGTGCACATTTCATTGAAGTTTTACATCTTTATAATAACGAAGAAAGTATGTAGCACAGTAAGTAACAGTTAAGTGTTGGTAGAGCAACTAATACCCAATTTCAAATAATGTCCAATATTTATAGTCTAGCAAATCATTAGGAAAGTCAGGTAAAATCTAATGAGTTCATAGAAGTAATTTAAGTAAACAGAATCACATTCACTAATGATCCTTGTTAAAATAAATAAACAGAATCACATTCACTAATGATCCTTGTTAAAATAAATAAACAGAATCACATTCACTAATGATCATTGTTAAAAAAGTATTTTTTAACTTTTTCACTTTCTGCTATAATTGTCTTTGTAATATTGTATACGAGGGCGTTTGTGTTGTCATAGATGCTATCCTTATTATTTTTTATGTAATATTTAATCCTCGTGGTAGCGTGCTTCCAGTGATCACTAGTTGGAATCTTGGATAGTTTCTTCATAATCATACATTTCAATTTTTATGAGATGCGTCGCTTGGTCTCCATAGTCAGAATTTGTAGAGATGTATGATACGCTATCTCTAGCGGCTCGTGCCACAGTCGACGATAGCAGCTTCTTCCTTTTTATTTTTGGTGCCACTTCAAAAAATTGATCAATCGGTTGCGATTTCCATTTTCCACCATCGTCTGTGTTATTAACGATGATGTGATCACTCTCTTCTTCGTTTTGAGGAGAGAGTGGCGAGTAGTAATACTGTTTATAGGTATTTTAATCGAAGTTGAATCATTTCTGCAACAACAGAGTTATCGCGTTAATATCAATTTGTTTACACTTAATCTGACACACACGTTAGGAAACAACAACAGAAATACAAGTAAGTTTGTCAATAGAATAAACACTTACCTCCATGGCCATTGATGCGTTGAAGTAACACAAACGTAGTATTGGTAGACGTATACAATCCACTGTGGTCAAACGACCATAGACTGACTGCATGACTGCAACTGTTCGATCTTATATAGCACCATTCTTATCTTAAGCAAATTCCTAAGTACAACGAAACTGATTATAACTCTATGAGTCAACAAACTTATCTCACGTTCCTTCGCAACAGGCATCAGCCTGCTTTGTGACTCTCACAAAAGAATGCGATTTAATATTTACAAATCATTATAATTGAACATTCCTATGACAACCATTGAATAGATTGGTACTGTAATAATCTGCTAATAACAGTAATATCATGGATACACTAGAATTACAAAAACATATGAAAAAGATTCATCCCAGTCTAGAAAATAATGTTTATGCTTGACCATTTTCCATAAGCACACAAACCAGTAGAAGAACGCCGAGTTGGGACGGTGTTGGAGGAACAATAGATAATAGGAAAATGTGAACAATGGGACGCTAATGACGGTACAGACCCACCGGATATCAATTAGATATGAGTAAATCGATCTGCACATCTCCGAAACCGTGCATCCTACACTAAAATGGACCGCAGATTCGAGCTCAGACGACACCAAAACCTTTTACTTTATGGTGGCTGCAACTGATTCACGGGTTCTGGCGCTTGCGCCAGACTGGGGACGAACACAATACCGAAAGATCTATCAAATTTAGAATTTAATTTATTCATACCACGGTAGAGCAACCCAGGGATTTTAAAATTATTTTTAATATTTAAAATTCTGATGTTTATTCCTTTGAAAATTTGATATTTCCTTAATCTCACATTTTTATCATACTCATTATTTAACAAAGGCAACAATATGTAATTTTATTATTGACTAATTTATAATGCGGAATGCATTTTGTGCTTACCCAATATTCTCTTATAATTAGCCGATCAATCGTTAGGCGTCGAACAGATAACAAATAATCACATATTTTTATCTTTATAAGTTTAACGAGCTAGACGTTAGTCCACTTTGTTTATGTATTTAGATTTCCCTGTGATATAAATAATAATTAATTTATTCATAGACAAAATCATGATACACATAAATATGTAACTTTAAGAACTAACAAAAAGCGACGACTGTCAAGTAACGTGTGTCTTTTCTAAAAGTGAGGTAATAATTTTAATAATTTCATATAATTCCATTTACACATTTTAAATACACATTAATAAGATACAGATGTTTGATAAAATATAACGAATTGCATACTTCATATTATGTCGATACTCATAATTACACCTGTATTCACGTAATTGCAAGCGATGCAGGAGCGAGGGGGGAGGGGTAGAGGAGGGGGAGAGGAATCCTGTAATTACACAATTTGAAGCAAGTTTTTCCCTCGCAGCAATTAAACTAATGAATTGGGACGATACGGTATTAATGACATCGCGGAGACTGCGTGAGCGGCGCGGGCGCGGCTAGCTCGCTAACGAACCTCTTCAATTACCCCCTTACATGTCACGTTATATTATACTTATGTGCTCATTTATAAGCGCTGTTAACTGTTTCATTGTATAATTATAAAATTGTAAAGTTTGCGCTTGTGAAGTTTAAGGTCAAATAGAGTCGCAATCGCCTTTTACAACACGAATCGTTAGTCCGGGATACATCGCCCATTTTTGCAAGTGATTACTATCAAGCTAATTTTTCGTGAGTAGCTTTATTTTGATGAGATGCCCAATAATTTCATGTATGAAACTCTCGATTGTGGTAGCTACCAGAGGAAACAAGGATAAAATATTTTGATTTGATGGTTCTCAAATATTAATTACTAACTGAATGTTTTTTTTTTTGGTCAATCTCAAGATAATTATCTAAATTATTCGAAAAAATATTTGTCCTACAAAATCTATGGTTTGATCAAAGAGTCCCCCTTTCCAATGTGTATCGATAACGAAGTCATCATAAATGATTAGTAACCAGCTGATTTTTTTATTTTCACTTATTTAATACTTATATAATTCAACAGACATATTGTCCTACAAATTGCGTAATAAATATTTGAGAACCGTCAAATCAAAAATTTTTATCCTTGTTACCTCTGTAAGCTACCACAATCGAGAGTTTCGTTCATGAAATTATTGGGCATCTCATCAAAATAAAGCTACTCACAAAAAATTAGCTTGATAGTAATCACTTGCAAAAATGGGCGATGTATCCCGGACTACGTTTATTTACAAGCACGTTAGTTCTTACTGTGTATTAAATATTGTTAAAAATAATTTAGGATTAATTGCTATGTTATATTTAAAATTTAATGACAGTAAATATAAACATCAATGTGAGAATGTTCAGAACATTCGCAGTTCAAACAATTACCACGTTTATAACATTATACAGCTACAATGTATTGGAAATTACAAAAGTATTGACGCCCGTAGATAGGCATCTATATAAAGACAGTAGGAAGCCAGCAATATATTGAACAATCGCAGATCTGGCGATCTAAATCACGGCTATCTGCGCTTGCGCCGCATCAGATACACGGCTAATGTATGCTGCGCCCAGGTACGTGTGATACCGCGCTATCACTGCTAGTCTACGAGTTAGCACGGCCTGGGATACTCAAAGTTACAACCAGAATAAGTCACGGAAACTATGCTTGAAATGGAAAAACTAGAGAAAACACTGAAAAAGTCCACTTAATCTGACAGACTCCAAAGTCACAGTCAACAATCTAATAAATCCAATAGTAGAGTCTTTCTCTTTTAAGTACACGATTTTCAATGATTTTCAAACATTGATAAGATGTCCGAGCGATGGCCCTAATTACAGATTTTTGATATTGATTATCATATGATAAAAAGTAAGTTGTAAAATTGTATACTAGAATAGGTCCTAAAATGATAATTGTAAATTTTTCTATTAAAAACGAAAAAGAAAGAGAAAGTCTATTTTCTGTAATGTATCTAATAGTATGATTGTGAACTATAAAATAGGTAAGCATAAAATAATATGGAAAAGCTTTTCTTTGTAAGATTTACTTTGAGTAACCATGGTAAATAGCGTGATACAACGGCAAGCCACGAGGATCAGCACTGTTTATAGCCCACAGTCGGGGTTAGGCGAGATTGCTTGTATCATTGTACTTTAAGATCAACACCTGATGTGTAATTTATTATAGTAACCCTACACTGTTTGCACTAGAAGTAGCTGCATGTTTTACTTTAGGGGAAAACAGGTATACTATTAATCAAATAGTTAAAATATCAAAATTCTAATATTATATTCTCTAATACAGGCTGTGTAGTGTAAAATTTACATTTGGTTTTAGATAACATATTTTCATAATTTTAGGTCACGTTAAATTTGATATTAATTTTTATAAGATGCAGTACGTAGTAATGTACCTATTGCTATTCACTCATTTATTCAAACATTCATTCAGTGAACAAATATTAGAGAATAGAACAATCTTTTACACTATCTATCTGTAGATTCCTGCACGACACTATTATCTGGTCTATTGTTAACAAAACGTACGGAATTATGGAGCCAAGCCAATAGCAAATCCATCATCTATGATCACACTTGATATTTAGCGACGCGCGACGGCGACACGGCTGCTGACCGCTCGACACCGGCCAGTAATTGATACCAGCCTTAATGTAACTATTATAATTTATACGTATTATATTATATTACTTGTTAATTTTAGTATATTGAAATGCTTAATTCATCATTTGAAAAGAGTGGGTAGTGTTTATGTCCAAAAACTTGATCATAAGCTTTTCGCTAATTGTAAGTTCTAAAGAGCTAATTCCTTCTATTTTGCAAAATAGTTAAAATATAAAATAAAACAACATAATATTATGCACTAATAATCACTTTAAATACTTTTGAGTCAAACTCTATCTATAACATTGACCAACTTTCTTAATGGTTTGCTATCTATGGTGTAAAATTTGGAAGTTCCGATCAAACTAATTTATTTATATAAGATCGCAGTAGTTGTAACGGTTGTAGATGAATGATAAACGAGTGTATGAGAGTTACCATTAGACCGCACGCTCCACGCTCCCACCGAAACGAAACACCATCAATTATCCGAGCTATTAATTTACTTGAGTTTCACCAACGGAAGCATAGCTTTCGTAATGTACACCGTTTCGAAAGGATTGTTTATGTTTGACATTAAATAATTTGTATAGATTTAAAATTATCAATTAATTATGTGAGGTGTAGGTATATAGTAGCGCAAAAAAGTACAAAGACTCTACATAGTTAAAATGGCTTCAATTATTATAAGTTCTAATGTAGTTTTCGCTAGCCAGCTTTTCATGATATGCAAAATACAAATGCGTAAACAACTCGTAGATCTAAAGGAGCATGTTTAAACATGCCCCACAGCTTCATTATTTTAGTATGACTGTATTAATAATATGGTATGAGAACATATTTTGTTGCAATCCTTCCAAAGCTACAAATTTATTACCAATGTATTTGATAAATATGTTAACTTACCTTTTTAGAATAATAAACCGTAACTAATGATCTTTATGTTTTGTGGACATTAATCTCGAACAAGCTAAAGAAATAAATGACAAACATTTTAACTGTGACCCACAATACCAGATCGTAAAATATTCAAATGAAAATAGGCTAAATATTTGTAGAGTGCCATGACTCAGGCAAGGCTGTTTGACTGACTAGATATGAGGAGCGATAACATGACTTTTCAATGAATACATTGCTTCGTAAATTGAACTGATGTGAAGGCATGTTGCAGTGTGGTGAGAGATGGATGTGTAACTGTGAGATGTGGTCACGAACGGGTCGGCGTGGTGCGGGAATTAATTAGAAGTTAGAATTAATGCCCGCAGCGCGCAGTGGGCGTGGGAACGGCCAAATATTCGCGACTTTTTTTGTTCGCGGTCGAGCGTCGCCGACACGTACCGGTCGCCGGCTCTTTGCTGTATATGCGCTGTTTTGAGAATTCATTCCGCTTGCAATATTTTCTCGATAGTTAATTAATAATTAGTATGCATACTTATTACCATGTAAATTGCTTTTTTTATTAATTTAATAAATAATTTATTCAAGCTAGATTAAAGTGCACCTTTTTTGTACCTAATTAACGAAAAGTTACAACGGTATATTGATTGAAAAAAAGTGTTCACAAAAGATAATATCAGTATACCATGCAATATAAAAAAAGCTTGGACTATATTCTATAAACTAAACTATACTACACATTATTCAGCCAGTTATTTATTTATCAGCAAAACCATATTTAGAAACCCCGGCATCTCGCAAGCACACAACTCAAGCTGTCAGCTCTCAAACAGCAATTAACAAAACGCAGAAATCTGCAAAACAGAGGTATCGCGATTGGTGAGCTTTTAGCGTCGCGATAAGCGCGCCCGCTATCACCTGATACGACAGCTGCATTCAATTGCTTGATAAGGAGCTGCTGATAAGGGGCTCCAGATTATCGGCAATATTTACCGCGCCATCGATAACTCGCTCCAATAATTATAACAGGAGTTATTGTGAAACTTTCCCTAACTCTGAATATGATCTCTGCTAATTATTCCCTGGCTTGTTTATTGGTTTTATAATTTAATGCGAGTGGTTTATTTATCTCCTATTGCCTGTTGGTTGCGATATTTCCCGTGTTGTTTTAGATTCCAGTGATATCCTTGTTGGTGTTCGTTTTATAATACAGGTCATGAAAACTAGTGCGTCTATCGTACACAATAAAAAAAATGTAATAAGTAAATAAATTCACCTGGAATATTATTCAATTTGTGAAAGTACAAATCATCGTGTGATTGTAATTTATTCGCCAATCGTAATACATATTATATGCAACTTTCAATCAAGAGTCATCGAAAGCCAACTTATAGTTGAAACTGATTGAGGAAGGACGGAATGGATAAATTCTTCATTTCCCTTCCTGTATTATAATTTTAATAATTTTATTATTACGTAGGTATTATTCTACGTATAAAAATTATTTACGTACCTCTTCACTTTTACAAGAAAGAATAAAGTGATTTGTTTAGTGTAACTATAAAAGATAATTATTTAATGTGACACTTATTCTATATTTCCAGCGCGCGGGGCAAAAATT
>CAJQZN010028062.1:0-20277 GCA_907164685.1 Colias eurytheme | reverse complement strand
CCTCTTGTTCGCAATCTGATATACACGTTGTTTTATTTTATTAATAGTTTTGCATACGCTGAGTACGTAAAAAATACTTAAAAAATCCCAGACGCATTTTTTTTTTTCAATTAGATGAATTTTTAAAACTCTATGTGTACACTCCTAACAAGCAACCCGCCCATTTTTGCCACCAGAACGTGAGCTATCGTTTAAGATTATGTTTTCATAGACAAAATGCTCACATTAGAGAAGCGGTATATGCCGGCTGCGCGAAGCTAGAGAAGAAAACATGGATTTTCAGGAAAAATTTAGCAAAAAAATTTTGACGTAATTTTGTTGTTTAAGTATTTTTTACGTGATCAGCGTATGCAAAACTACAAGTCCCTTCGCGCTTAGTATACCAATGTACGGACACCCTGTATATTAGAAAATTTAACTTGTATTGGCAACACTGTATTTTGTTTGTGGTTCTTTTTCTTCTTGTACGCGGTGTGTAATGTGTGGTATTAGGCAATGTGCTATTGGAAACAATATACATAAGTTTATGTAATCGCTGTTTTCATTTAAACCCATAACTTAATAGATAAGTAATAAAAAAATTGTTTTGTATAGAAGATTGTTGATGTACCCTAATAGTTTATTTTTTAGCCTAAGGAATAAAATGTACCAATGGAAGGTACTTGTTCCCACAAGACAGGGAATCCTAGAGTAGGAACAATTCAATTTCTATGCATCTTAGGTATATTTTCGAAAAAAAGAAGTTATTTTTTATTGTTATTTAATTTTCGCGGCCGACCCTTTCTATCTCTCTTGCACTTTAAACTATCTCTCCATATACACAATCATCAAATTGTTATACTTACCTACTTTCACTACGTTTTTATTTGTACATATTTAATACTTAACAATCGAATTAGCGTCTGGCTAATTAATTTTAGATTATATTATGTTTGAAGAACATAATATGAAATTTACAGACATTCTAAAATAATTTGAATTTTTTATAAAAACGAAATTAAAAATTGCGTCTGGCACCTATTTAACAACGAAAAAAACGTCTTGCAATAAAAAAATTATGATTGATGGATCTATCTAAAGGCAAAAGTTTAAAAATTACGCGTTAAAAAATGACTTTAAATTAAGGATAATTTCCTGTGCAGATAAGATGCGCACTACTGAACGCAACCACTCCGGCCAGCCAGACTGCGCGGACTCTAACCGAAATAGCTAGAGGAACAATATATCAAAAAACCAGCTATACTAAAATGACTTCTTTTTCAACGTTAATAGCTCCCGTACCATAACAATATCAAAAAAAGGTAAAAATTCACCAACTTTTCCGAAATATTTCATAGTAAGAAGAATATAGAGGCAGGGTTGTCAAACAAAATTGTTTTTAAAATGAAACTTATTACATCGTCTCAAACTTTTTGGTCTGTGTAGCGCATGTCGCGTGTATCGCGGCTGCCGAGTAGGTATACCTACTCGGCAGCCGACCGTCACGCGACATGCGCTACACAAAGCAGTGTTCGGAACCGTTCGAACAGTTTCACTTTTACCGTGGTTTCATAAAACCACACAACATTTTTATTAATGTTAATGTTGCCCTTCATCTGACGAATCTCTGCAAGAAGAATCATCGTTGCTTTCATCAGTTTCTTGAACAAGTTTTCTTTTTCTATTACAAGTTATAGGCACGATTTCCGCAGAGGTGGATGGTACCGGATTATTATAATCAATACATTCTGATGGCTGTGGGCCAATATCAAGTTTTTCATCAGATTAAATGTTGAAAATATGTATATTGTGAGTTTTATCTATTTTGTGCAATTTAATATCACTTAAATAGAAAGCGCGATTCAGTGGATTATACCTGATTTCGGATAGTATTGTAACTTTTCCATTTTTTGACGTGACAACGTCTTAAATTAGGTTGCGACTGGGAGTCACTTATGAAAAAGTGTAACGCTCGGTAACGTTACGATGAGTCACCGAACGAGAGAGAGGCCCGCCGAATGCCTTGCGTCTCTCTCCCACTCAACTATGATCGAGAAAAAGACGTTGTCACGTAAAATCTTCGCCCGTAAAACCGACTTTACAGGCAACCATTTTTTTACTTTACAGTAGATTCAGGTCTTGGTGTAGCAGTTTCATTTTCAGATGCAAACTCAGAATGATAAGTTTCTGTTTCAGGTTCTGGTGAAGGAAACAATGCAGTAGTAATTTTATTTTCATGTATACACTTACGATGCATCGTTTCCAATTTGGGTTCTTGTGTAGACATAAACCATAGGCGTTTCATGTTCAGTTGTGCACTTAGGATTATTCAGAGCTTCAAACTTACGCCTTTCCTTGAGTATTGTTTAAGTGGAAAGTTTTTTTGTGTTACTTCTTTTGTTCGACGTCAAGAGCGCCTATTTCCTCGGAAGAAACCGGTTTATTTTTTCGTTTTCTTAAAATTATTTACTGACCGGTTTTCTTTTAAATAATTTAGAAGCGCGTTGTCAACAGCATATTTGGTATCTTGTTCGTAGTCAGGAAGTTTCCTTAATATTTTATGAGGTTTAAAAGAGATGATATTTTCTTTACTGGTTATCTCTATTGTCTGTATTGAAATTTTAAGAAAACCGGCGGATAACCTCACTGGCCAATCCACACACTAATCAATCTCTCAAACTTTCCTCTAACCGCGTACCATATTCACATGTCTTCGACATTCTCTTTAGCACGGCTCCCAACGTACGTACTCCGTCACGTACTCCGAAATGGTTTCAGTAGGTATCTTTTTGCTTCCGTTGGTGAAACTTATATCTTTCCGCGAGTTCGCTTGGCTTAGGTTGCAAATGACGTGTCATGATATCGGATATTTCACGAAAATCTTTTGGTCTAACCGGTGTACATAAATTGACAAGTAATTCGTAACTTTCCGTGCCCATAATCGTAAGTAAGGTGGGCACTTGCAAATCTTCTGGTATTTTATTTACGATGAAATATTGTTCCAAACGTTCAACGTACAAAGTCCAATCATCTTGATGTTTATTAAATTCTGATATTTTACCAATCGACATATGTTATATAAAAAATCAAGCCAAATCAGTCTCGAACAATTTTTCCTGCTGGAGTCAGGCGCACTGATTTTATCCATGTAAAATAATATTCATTTTTCTTTTAAAACTGGACGTAGCAGCCACTTTAGCAAAATATCTGTTTCTAAGATCACAATATATTTTATATACATATATAAAAAAACACTGTTTATTAAATATTCTATGTTTTCATTTATGTGCAATGAGCAGCTTTGGAGGAAGTCACACGTTTACAGTACTTTTATTATTGTTGCACTCAGTGCCGGATTAAGCCAGCGCGGGGCCTGCAAATTCTGTCAAGAGGCCCTTCATTTGCTATAGTTTCTCAAGTTAAAGGGTATTAAATAAAACAAAACTATTACAAATAAACTTTTCTGCATTTAATATGGTCAAATTTAGAGATAACACTTTCACTATCGACTTCTTTAAGCAAATTATACTCTATATTCATCAAAGTAAGGTGATTAAGACGTTCTTGGCTCATCGTGTTTCTTAACTCGTTTTTAATACGTTTTAACGTTGAAAAAGAACGTTCGCCACTGCAGTAAGTGATCATGAGAGACAAGTAAATGCGCAAGGCAATTTATACGTTTGGGAAACACGGTTCTAAGGAATTATTTAATAAAAGTTTATAAAATTGCAGTTCCAGAGACTCTTGTTTCTTGCTATCAATAACAGTAGCCACATCTGTTTTCAGCAGTTCAGCGAACTGCACTAATTCGTCGCCTAGGCTACTTTCCAAATCATCTTCGTAAGCACTGACCATACGTGAGGCGTTTTCCAAAATCTCTTCTGTTGTTAGCTGTCGAAATATACCAAAAACACCAGTAATTTCATGATATGCTTCCATACGTTTAGTTAAAGCAGACAGTACGTTATCAATAATGACAATACACACCTGAATTTAAAAACGTTGTCCAGGTGATGAATTGATATTTTTTTACGGTCAGACAGGTATTAGACCGCGGGGCCCCCCGAGTCGCGGGGCCCGTAGCATTTGCTACTCTTGCTACGTGGCTAATCCGGCACTGGTTGCACTTTCAACAAAATCTATTTAGTCCTGCGAGAACTCATATATGTATGAGTGACTTTTTAACTGTTTCATATTTTTTGAACTCAATAAAATTGTGCACGTCCTCTTGTGTATTAGAAACAAATATTTTTTTGCATTCATGACAATTGTTCTTACAATTTTTTACAATAAAGCCACAGACATATGCACAAGCTTGCATTTTGCGATTGGCTTCTTCCGTATTACCCTCAATGGTAGAATATACATCTTGATCATTTAATAAATTAAAAAAAAAGACGTGTGGCACTCGGGGATTGCCGCGGTAAAGCTATTGCATAGCATGCCTTCAAGCCACACCTCCGAGCCCGTCGGAGTGGGGAGCGTGAGGTTTTGTCGTTACGGAATTTCTCTATTTGGTCCCCGCGCTCAAGTTCTGCGATAAAAGCTATGCAATAGCTTAAAAATATGTTTAAGTTTGAGTTTGTAGCTGATATGTCTGTGGCTTGTTTCGCAAATCCTTGAAGTTGCCTAATATTGCGCCATTTTCGTCAATTTCACAATTTCCATTTTCCATATTTCCCGTATGAGTACAGCAGTTTTTAATCCCGCAACAAATTGGCTTGCTGTGGGATTAATATTTGATTCATAGTTTGCTCTTAGACAAGACATCAAGACATCAAGATGAAATAGACCGGAGAATAAAGTTGACGTGGAATAAATACTGGAGTAACAAGGAAATATTAAAATCAAAACTCTCAATGAAGCTAAAGAAAAAATTAATGGATTCAAGCCTGTTGCCCTGTCTATCATACGGTGCCCAAACCTGGATCTTTAACAAAAATACCATGTCGAAAATACGCACGTGTCAACGGGCAATGGAGAGGAGTATCCTTGGCATCAAGACCATAGACAAAGTAAACAGCAAAATAATCAGGAAAAAAACCAGAGTATTAGACGCTTTACAACATGCACAGCGCCTAAAATGGAAATGGGCTGGACATATCGCCCGTTACTCTGATGAAAGATGGCCAAAAAGGGTCACGAAGTGGATAGGTCCAGGAGCCAAGCGGAAGAAAGGCAGACCAAAGGCTCGCTGGGTCGATGATATCCTGAAATTGACGGGAAGAGACTGGATGAAGGCAGCTGGCAACAGGAAGAAATGGGGACAATTGGAGGAGGCCTATACCCGAAAGGGGCCAGGACATTAATCCGAATTACATGATAAATATTAATATTATCTTCTTAAGTGTAGTTTGCTCTTATGCAACCAAATAAATTTTCTAGTGGATCCTGCTATCTTCGTCTTGTTGAGAGGCTTTTATCAGATTTATGTTTAGTTGACATATAATGTTAAAGTAACTTTTGGCCCTTTGAGCTTTTTAGCCCAATTGAAACCATAAATGATAGAAAACTGTTATAAAGATGTTATTTACTATTCGCTGGGTGCGAAGTATTAGGTGGGGGTAACATAATGTATCGCAGCGCTCATGGTGGTCAAAAGTAGAAATAATATAAGCTCTGTCATCAGATGTATCTGTCAATTGCAAAGTGATTCTACATAAATACATTTTAATATCATTATATAATCGCATTAGTCCGCTAATTAAAATGAGTCACAGTAGTTGTTGTGTTGTAAACTGCAAGAATACTGGCAGAAATAGTAAATGCAAGTTACAGTTTGTGGTTGGAATTTGATATCGTGAGTAACACTCACAAACCCGGTCTCCAAAACAATACTCATTTCGATCTGAAAACGATATTTAATTTATTACTAGCGATACAGGAACATTTAAATGTATTTACTGTTATATAATGAAACCATTACAGTAGCTTTTTCTTATTGTTTTACTGTAAAACTACAACAGCTATAAATGAAGTAAAGCAACCCTGACACAATCAAAATTAAACACACTTTTTGGACTTACCTCATTTGATTTAAATGACCAAAATAAATTCAGCACCTTTTTTCCACCCAAATCGTGGTATCACAACAATTTATTAGTCGTAAATATTTGTTATTTTTTCATTTCGATATTTTTTCACCGATATACGGCCTAAACGTCAATGTGACAGAGCCCACAAAGTTGTGGACGCTAGTTGGCGCTGTAATCGTGTACAGTTCCAATACTTTTTACATTTCTATGGCAAACTTGACAACGGTTGGCAAAGTTACAAGGGTTTCACGGTATATGGAACTGTTTTTAAAATTTTGTAGACTTTTTGACGCATGCATAGTTGATAAGGCATATACAGGGTGATTTTTTTAGCATTCCATTATTGCGTAGTATATAAATTTGATAAGAAAACTTAAACATTGCAAAAAACATCCTATACAATTTCTAATGAATTAAATAAAATGAAGTAATCCAATTTTGATAATTAGCTAAATTAGTGTAAGCGTTGAAATGGCTTTTTTTAGAAGTTTTCCAACAATAAAGGACAAAATTTGAAATATTGCATAAAAATATAAAGTAGAAATATTTGATTCTTATTTACGCGTGTACGGAAATACACTGAAACAAAGAGAGTTTATTTTCGTTCTATGCTTGGAAGTTTTACATCACAAAATATCATAAGTACGAATATTTATTACATCTTTCTTAATAAATTGAAATACAAGAGGCTCTATTTGTTTATTTTCAAAGCAATTAATTATTAATATTATTGTAAAAAGTGAATTTGGAATATATTCCTAATTTATGATATTATTTATTGTAATTATACCTAAAACAGATGCACAAATAAGTTTTTTCTTGAAGTGAAACCTCTTTAGGCGCGTAGAGAGTAAAACTTAAAGGTCGCGTCATGGCAATACCGTAATGTCATGGAGAAAGGCGACGATTTTGGTATCTTTGAATGTTGCCGAAGAAGTTTCACTTCTGACACGGTGCTTGGCACACGCTCTTTTTATTTATTTTTGTTAATTATTTGTTGTTTGTAATATTTATGTTATGACCAAGCCTGAGAGGATTAATATGCTAAGATGTTATTATGATTGTTTATCATATTATACGTAATGACTAATGAGGCTTTTATCAGGAAATGTATTCTGTTAAAATAGTACTAAATGTACATTTATTGAAAATATATAATTATTTATTTAAGTATCTTTTTAGTATTTAGTTATGTTCATTTATAATTCTGAAAGTAGCATTAAAATTCGATGTAATATGTATATTAGCAGCAAAATATTTAACAAATCTCATTGTTTGTTGTGACTTATTGTTAACAGTATTGTATTATAGGTTGTTAATTAAATATATGAAATGTACTATAATATATTGAAAGCAAGAAAACGTAGAAAATTATTTCATAGCAATATAAAAGAAAAATTGTAATAGCACTGAAGTTTGTTTGAATGTTCACAAAAATAAATACATAAATATGTTGTTTTTTAAATCATGACAAAATAGCGTAACTTTCTTGTTCCTTAAATTACAAATCATAAAGAAATATTTTGTTCCTATACTTTCATTTTACAATCATTTTCGTATAATTGTATAATATATATATTTATTCCACTGAAGTTACATAGCGGGTTGCGTTTCTAAAAAAAATGAAGTTAAGTTATTAATAACCCCCCCGCCCCCACCCCCTACGCAGCATCATTTAAAATCCCGTCCTCTGAGAAACGCACGCTAAGACCCTTAAAATGTAATTTTTCAATGCCCGTGAATATTCCTACATAAAAAATTTATTTCACGGTGAAATTCCATTCTTTTATAAAAGCGAAGCGAAGGTGAAAGTTCCATTTTCTTTTATCATACACCTATATTGCTAATCATGACAAAATCAGTTCTTTGATTTGTCTAAACAAAAAAAAATGATTTAAACTTATTTAATAAATAATAATTGTCATCTTAAAGGTCAAGTAACATGTATCTGGATTGTTTAATTTTAATTTCGTTTATTGTTGAATTGTTGATAAACTAAATTCTTATCTATCATAGTAGTATTGTATGATCGGTGTTATTTATTTAATTTTCCACATTTTGAAATAAAATATTGTGACCAGTTTTTATAATTTAGCAAATGTGTTATTTTTTTCAAAAAGTTCGTATGCACAGAGTGATCTAACTATCTACTTTATGAAATGCGGAAAAGGTAAATTATTACAAAATTCTTTTAATAAATGGGATGTCTATTGCATACATTATGTAATCATTATTTTTATGTATAAATATGTTATAACTTATAATAATGTAAATTATAAAACCACATAAAACACTGACTACTGTACGCTTATGATATTTATTTTCATAAATAAAATTATTTGTTACGATGTGTAACCATTTACATTGTGTAAACCATTACCATTGTGTAATATTTACTGAATTATTATATATATTAAAATGTTTCTTATGTAGTTTAAACAAATATTGTTATTTGTTGTAGATAATGTTTGTGGGAATGCAATAATATTTAAAATTAATAATGTTTACGTTAGCGAGGCTCTTATTCAAATTGCATGTATTAGATAAAAGATATTTATATACTTTGTGCGATGTAACATGTCTGCATATTTAATAATTTATCCCCTTCCTATTATGTATTGTCACAGTTAAGGCGCAGTCACATAAAATACGTAATGTTTTTTTTTATTAACATGTAGAACTTTATAATAATTTCACGGTAAATGCAATGTAAACATTAATTTTGTTTTTAAATAATATGAGGCTATGTTTGAAGAAAGCTTAATAGCTAAAACATACATATAAAATCGCGTAGTAGCAATTTTGAAATGAAGAGTTGCTCAAATATTTATAAGTTTTTCTGGCGACAAAATGTGAATAAATTTTCAATTTACTCCTTGATGTATTAAAGCTACAAATGAATTAATAGTTTTCGTTGTGTTTGCGTCCTTACTATGACTCTTGTATCTAATCACCTTGGCATTGTCACTGTATGATAGACCTTCGCTGATTTTCCGTTCTGCTATGAATGCTGTACAATATAATTTTGCGATTTTTAGGTGGAATTTTCTTGCCTTTTTCATTTAAAAACACATGTAGCTGTGGCTGTTAAAGTTCCTTAGATAGGTAATGTTATTTGAATTTATATTATAATATATTATGTATAAATTATATTCACATCTAGAATAAAGCCTTGTTTTAGGAATATTGCAACGAATTAATAAAAAATGGTAGATGTAATTTGTGACGAAATTTCGTCAGTACGATTTGTACTTTTAATTTTAAAGTGTCTACCGATACTAGCCAAATGAATCGAGCTAAAAATTGTAATTCATTAGTATTTATTTAGATATATCCGAAATTGTTGAATCAGAACAAGAATAATATTCTAACATGACATTTTGACCATTTGTAATGAATGATTTTGAATGTGCTTGCAATATGAAGACTAGTTTTTTTTTATAATAAATGTATTAAATGAAATTGTGTTTTATTTCGCAGTACCTACTACCTACATAGGTATACATAATACACCTGCAGTTATAATATGTGACCGTCTGTCCGTATGTGATAGACAATCAATATTATTTAATAAGCAAAGTATATTTAAAAGGAAACATTTGTTTTATTTACATTATATATTAACACATTATATTAGCATTCACATGCGCAGTGCACAATGTAATATTACAAATAAGTATGTATATCCGCATCTTAATGTGGTCAAAAATTCAGAGGTGTATTGATATTCTGTTTTTCGGTCATTCTTATTTCCATATAACGTAAACACATTTCCTGGCTATATGACCGACACAAGGTTATAAAATTACAGTTTGTATAATTTTTGTGTAAAAAAAAGTTACAGTTTCCGCGATCGCAATAAAAAACTAATCGTTCTAATCGTTCTCGTTTGTAGAACACGATATTCCAAGATCAAGCCAACTCCACGACAGATAAGGCAATACTACCGACAGGTACGTAGTTATAAGTATACCACCGGCCATATCATTCTAAAACGATTATCAATGAGCATGGTAACAAAAATATATTAATCTCGACGCCGACCGGCGTGTGCCCGCTGATGTCAACATAACAAATCTGACATTGCGTCTGCGCAGTTGTGTGACCACAATTTTAAGAGTTGAATAGTTATGTGAACGTTTCTGTAAATAATGGATACGAGTATATTTAGCGTGCTCCTACAGGCGGGCCTTCTCACGAGTGCTATTGTGATTTACTTGATATTCTTTAGAAAATCTACGAGAAAAGGCTGCTATAGACAAGCAGGTAACGCTTGGGTTCTATTTCACATCTTACGATCTTCTCATTTGAATATGTAAATATTTAACTCTTCCGGTCACTAGATAATAATTCATAAACGCAATAATTTATTCAAAATTGGTTCATATTTACAATATAAAAAATCTTTATAATCATGTTATGCGCTGACGTGTTAATCCAGGAGCTTTTGGGTCCTGGGTTCGATTCCCGGTGGGGGAATACAAAGAAAAATCTTTGGTATGTCAGGATTTGATATATGCATTGTGCTTATACCTGACTTCACTTTATGTTTTTACACAACGTATAGATATAGGTATTGGTACACCTACAGTCTACTCCTACATTCACGTTAATTTTAAAGAGATTAAATTTTATTCAATGCATCATGCAAAAAAAACTAACATAAACAGTATATCTACCTATTTGGAGTGCACAATGTAGGATCAAATAGTATCGCCTATTACATCGTATCGTAATGATGGGTCATGGAATTGAGTTCATACCTAATGAGAACAATAGAAAATTCCTTGGTGTATTTTATTTACTATTCTAGAATATCTACACATGTATATTTTCGACTTACCTATTTATTACAAACCCCTACTATAATATATATATGTTGTATATTATATAGAATTGATTTAATAGCTTTCCAAGTAATTATTTTCATTGTTTTATTGGATAAACGCGTTAATTTCAGGAACTACTGTATGATTTTCAGAAATTATTTTTGTGTTGGATAGTCTATTTATTGAGAAATATTATAATGTCTTAAATAAATCTAGGTTACATTAATTAATGCAATAAAAAAACGAAGTCGCGGGAAAGCTAGTTTAAATAATAAATTTTATTGAAATGGACGCTGCGGCCTGCGACTGTCTGGATGACTGGATCTGGAACATTCAAAAAATAATAAGTATGCCTATCTTAATTGATGATTGCGTTTTAAAAAAATAGTAACTACTTATGTAGATACCTTTTTGAGTTCAAATCTATTACCTACCTAGGTATAGCCACAGACTAATAATAATATACTACGTATAGCTTATATCCTTAAAACTATAGAAATACCTAGAACCTATAGTTTTTTTATCAAATGATTTTTATATAACAATTCTTAAGTATTAACTGTACTGATAACCTTTGTGTAAAGGTACACATTTTATGATAAATTCATCGAGCACATAGAACTAATTACTATCTAGTATTTGTATACGTAGTATATTATTATTAGTCTGTGGCCTGTGCTAGTATATAACTGTATTGTAATGTATGATTAGGTCCCTACACGTAAATGTATAAATTAGGTTAGTACCTTGAATCAGAATTCGGAACGTATCAGGAGAGTCATTCGCATATCAAAATAGGGGACTTGTATATTTTTACAGGTTGGAATTATCCACTTAAACTATTCGTAGCACGTCTAGCAGTCAGACGCTGGAAATCAACATTACCCAACAGACAATTGTTGGATTCTCCCCAATCAGACCAGACAGAGGGATTCGATGCTTTCACTATAAAGGCTTCAGCGCCAGATGGCTCAGCAATATTGTTGGCAATTCGTAAACTGTGTGGCCCCAAACCACTTGCTGAAGTACAATTTTTTGTGAAATTATCGGACGGAACATGTTATCGATTGCCAGGTGAGTTTCGTCGGATAAACTGTAACTGTTTATTAAACAGCAATGAGCAAAGTTGTATTTATGAGTCACATAAGCTACAAAGTTTAGATAAGATTTAATATCTTGTGCAAATTATCTTCACATTATCACTGTTGCACAAAGAAGAAAGATACAATAAAAAATAGCGGTATTAGATATTCCGCTTTCCCCTTGCGAAAATTATGATGCAATTGTGGTATGATAAAACGAATAAAACATTGATAATATGTAATTATATTATGGCGTATGTCAGTTTAATCCCCTGTAATCAAACAATTTTCAGTACCTATAGCAACGATAGCTGATAGATTATTATCTGATAGTTAAATATTCATGTAATCAATGCGTCCAATATTTTAGTGTGCGTAAATATTTATTTTATACAAATATATTCGATTCGTCATAATAATAATGATAAATGAAATAAATTCCCTAAGTTTATACACTATTTATTCTATTATATTCCAGAATCATCGGAAACAATAACGTGCGCTTGGGAAAATGTTTCCAACGGCTGGAGTGCGGGTGGACTTTCGATTCAAGTTCTCGAACCTCAAAATCGTTTCAGGATATTGTTCAACGGTGTATTGAGAAGAACGAGTGATCGAGCCGTTAGACATGTGAAGCTGAATTTAATGTACGTGTTTTTGTATGAATAATAAACATCAATACATTTAAAGGACTTAAAAATTTGCTAGTTGACGACTTGTACTTAGTCGAAATATTTTTTTAATGCTAACATAAAATATTAATGAGTGTATAAAACACGTACTTTTAATGAATTTGCTTAGGAGTTAAGTTTAATATTCAGCAAAATTGTTTCAGTCGCAATTAAAGATGCACCAAAATACAAAATATGTATGTCATAATTTCCCTAAGGCAATTCCACACGTCCTTCATTACGTTGGTTTTTTCAATTTGATATTAAAAATGATGAATGTATCAAATTCCAGTTGGGCTTCAGCCACTCGAGCTGTGAAACATCCTGAAGACTGGAGCAATGAGCTAGCGGCTGAATTTATAGCAACAGAGCCTTTCGGCAATGGCACTTGGACGGAAGCTCTGTGAGATTTTCTTTTTATGTGATTATAATTTATTATGTTAATATAAAATATTTTTGCAATAACTACATGTTTCTAAACTGTTCGTTTCCAAAGAAATCATCTTTCGAAATTTTAGAATTGTTTATCATAAGATCCTAAATGGATGAATATGATTAATGTAAATTATATTTTAACAAAATAGTTCGTTATATTACCATTTGAAATTGATTTAAAACATAAAGCCTTATTGTAGAGATAAATGTATAAATGGTGGTGGAAGTTGGTCACAATTTGGCGCTGCCCAAGGAAGGTTTATATCCCACGATGAAGATGGAAGAATTGAACATAACGAATACCTTAGAGTCAGAGGTGTAAAAGAGAGAAGTTGGGCGTTATCTTACAATGGATTAAAACGATCTGTGATGTTAGCTATCGCTACAGCAGATGGTACAGCGGTGCACCTTCAAGGCTTATTATACCTAAATAATTCTACGCAGTAAGTTTCAGTTTTAGCGCTCAAGCTCTGTAAATAGGTCACATTATGTTTACCATAACCATATTGTTTTAGATGCATATCCGGCAGCGTAAGATTACCCGATTATAGCGTCCACAGTATAACATCTACTGATTTGGAGTTGTCGGAATTCTGTGAAAATACAGACGAGATGCCGAAAACCCATGTTCTAATCGTAAATGGTAAATAGAATAATACATTGGTGTTAAAAGATTTGTTTCTCAGAAATGCTGTAACAATTAACAATAATATTGGACATGATTTCAGCAAATAGTCGTTCTTTCAAGATAGTTTTGAGGTTTTCTAAATATGGGGGAAGTACATTAAATGGAATGAACCAAGAATTCGGAAACACATATCGATTTGTAGCTGCTGAAATAAATGGAGAGCATGGCAGTGGAATTTTAGAGTTGGGCTCTAAAAGAAAAGGTATAATATTATGAAGAGTCAGAATTATAACTTGGAATACTGAAGTAAAACTTTATTCATACTATTTTTAAGAAATGTTATTTAAATTATACAGACTGTTAATTATTTTTTAATAAGAATAGGCTGGTCCGTACTATGTTCTTATGAGTTACGTTAAACTTACAGATGAACTTGCGGCTCCTTTGATTTTCAAAGAGAGCCGTAAATTGAAATGGTTAGATAAAATTAAGACGCCGGTTGGCTACTGCGTTCAATTTGAAGATCCGGCCGCAGCATGTGTTGAATACGTCGGTGGAAAGGGAGCATCTCTTGCACTTCTATCGTCTGTTCAAAAGGATGAGGTAGGTATTTTAAAATCAGTCAACGCGAGTCGCGACAAATGGTAATGGTTCCATATAAATAAGGTACAGGCAAATAAAATGCATCATCTCTAATGATTTCAACATGGTGACGGGCAGACAGATAGACAGACAATCAGTAAAGTCTTATAGTCATAGAACAGTAAAAACATATAGAAGTGCTGTAATGTCTAATTAGTATGAAAACCAGTGTCGCCAAACCCACACATTTAAACCGATAGTTATACAGTATACTACAAGTAAACTATGCCTTTGATTGGACAGCTTAATTTGAGTAAAAACTGACTTAGGTTATAAATTCAGCATTTCAATATGTACCCTAACGCACCATGTTACGGTTTATTTTAGTATAACATCCCTAGGTATATTAGCTGTTTTGTTTCTCATTGCACAGAAATTCTAAATTCGAAAACATTCAGCTACTCCACAACAGAGGGCGTTAGTTTTCGATAGATATAAATTTGAAACGCAACACATAGAGATAAGGTTGAAATTTGTGTCACTCAACATTAATGACATTAACTTGATATTTATCTGATGCTATGCTCTGAGGGATGTCAGCCTTGTTATCGATAATTCACAAATAAATATTTTTTGTGTATTTTTTTTTTCTTTCTTTTATATGAGTATAGTATAATGCGTCACATTTTGGAGTATGTTTATTACTACTAAGTACGTCTTTTTATATTATTATTATTAAATAAAAAACGGAATAGAATAGTATAAATCTATATTTACAAAATACAAACAGAAAATATGCATTATTTTAAATCTTAGAACTGCTGTAGGTTTGATGTATCGGTGGCCTTTGTTAGACCGCTTAGTACTGTTCGGCATCCAGTTAACTCGTCACGTTGCATTTATCCATTTCTCTTTTAAATTAGCCTCTTTGGGAAATCTATAAATAAATTAGACAAATGAAAGCTAAGGAAAAATAAAATAAAATTTAATATTTATAATGTTTGTCTTTTCTAAAGTATCGATACTGTCGATATGCACCACAAGGCACAAGCATCACTAAAGCGACATTCGTTTGTTTATTGCAATTATATTCCAGAAAGTCTTGTTTGCTGTTCAATCTATAATAGTACTAATTTCTTATGGATTAAGGTTCATTTTGACTAGATATTTGTATACAATTTTGACAAATAACGACAAGCGAAGTTATAACATAAAATATAATTAAAATAAGACTTACCGACGGTATGAAATGCCTTCATTGCTGATATTATTTCGTCTGCTATCATTTTTGAACTCTTTATACCGAACAACACGTCCTAATTAATGAATAAATATGGAAAAAAGGTTTGACAGCTGACAACCGACTCGAATATTTTTCTGCGCACAACTGAGAGCAAGTTAGGTGATCTAAACTTATCATTGACACGTGGGCCACGCCCACATCACACTTCTATCTACTTTACTGTTCTGTGGTCTTAGTAATAGGGTCCCCTTTGGGAACAGAAAACTAAACAAGATTAATATTTACGCAAGTTATGCATATGAAGTATATTTGAAATCGTTTCATTTCAGGGTTATTGCGTACCTCCAGGGTTCTGTCTTACTATTAAAGCTCTCGAACAATTTCTTCAACTTAATCCAAAAATTAAAGAAGCTATAAATCAAATTGAAGCAGCTGGGGCTGAATATGATGAAGCTGTGTTTAAAAATACATGCAATAGGTATGATGAAATAATACAATTTTATCTTTTGTAGTAGAAAAAAATTTATATCATATAACTAGCAAAATAATAAAATAAATAAATTATAAAACTATAAACAATGTTTTAGTGCAGTAGACCTCTTCCTATCAGCAGAAATAACAGGCGAATTGAAAGACGCTATTCTTTCGAATTTAACAGTCCTGCGAAAAAAGGCTATAGATCAAAAGCTTAGATCAGAGCTTCGTTTTGCTGTAAGATCTTCAGGTAAGTAACAGATTGGTTTTTAAGTCATACCTGCACATCCAGAAATCATAAAAATGTAGTCAAAAGTCTCATTCCTCTATGCCTTGCCCAGTATAGCACAATTATTTCACTTGTTTTTATTATTGACATCTGTAACACATTTATCCAACTCTCCTCTAAAATCTTTACTTTTCACAGCTGTTGGAGAAGATAGTGAAGCGTTATCAGCAGCTGGACAGAATGAAACAGTTTTGGGTGATACCGGCGATGACGATATTCTGCGTTCTATTTTAAAATGTTGGGCTTCAATGTTCGCTTTTACTAGTGCACATTACCGGAGGTGAGAAAATAAATAAATGAATATACTTTTAACTTAAATCTCTGGATAACTTAAATCTCTGGAAATAGATAACATTAAGCGACAAAATGATCCTATGATACCAACCAACTATTCGTCAATCTTCTATAATAATATGATATTTTTAGACAAAATGGTCAACCATGTTATTGTGGCGGCGCTGTTGTGGTGCAAGCATTGGTAGAGGCCCGTGTTGCAGGTGTTATGTTCACACGACATCCTGACGCTGGAGATCCAACTAGAATACTTATAACTGCTAATTATGGGCTTGGAGAGGTTTGTACTTTTATCCAAATGAAATTATAGTTTTGCAATTATCCGATTTATTTATTTTTGATTTCATAAGACTACACTAATATGTAAAATGGTAAATTTTAGACTGTTGTATCAGGATCCGTTGAACCAGATACAGTGATAGTAAAGCGAGGTGCTGATGGAAAACTTTCGATTGCGAGCATACAAGTTGGTACAAAAACACAAAAAATAGTGTCCAGTGTTAGCGGTCTTGAAACTGAACAAGTTCTTGAGAATGAACGAAACGTGTCATGTTTATCAGAAACAGAAATGTTAAAATTGGCTGAAATAGGGATTGCGCAAGACGGCTTATGGGGTGCTGGTAGGGACATTGAATGGGCTATCAATAAGGTAAGAATTTGTATAGAACAATAAATCAAACCTTCATATAATCATTGCATTGTATTTAATTCCATTCTGTACTTTATGTGTTATTTAACTAGTTAAAGTGGATAATAAGAGAGCACTTGTGTTTGAGATAAACATTAATTGATTTAACTTAATTATTTTTCAGGATGGTGAAGTATATTTGTTGCAAGCTCGACCTATAACATCGTTAGAGAGATGGACAGAAGAGGAATTACTTCATGAATTAGATTTCCCTATTATGTCGGATGATGAGTTAATTACTTTTGCTAATACTGGAGAGGTTAGTGCTAATATTTATCAGCTAATAACAACATATTCAAGTCCATAAACCATAAACAGGGAGTCTGTTTACAGCGTCTTTATAGAGTTCATTGCTTTTAATACATAATCGTATTCTACTACATATTACTTTTACAGGTACTTCCAAAGCCGCTAACAGCATTGACGTATGACATGGTGATTGTACCTTTAGAGCGTGGAGTGACAAGTCTTATTCCGAACAATGGTGATGGTTATGATAAAAGTGTCGTGGTAACACACAATCGAACATCTATTGCACTTTATAACGTAAGGATATTTTATAAATAAGATACTCG
This sequence comes from Colias eurytheme, assembly GCA_907164685.1. Taxonomy (NCBI): domain Eukaryota; kingdom Metazoa; phylum Arthropoda; class Insecta; order Lepidoptera; family Pieridae; genus Colias; species Colias eurytheme. The sequence continues at coordinate 2,473 of CAJQZN010028062.1, read as the reverse complement.
ATTTAAGTAACGGTATAGTAATTGATTTTACGCGGATTTCAAGCGCATTTTATAAAATAATGTTCGTAAAAACCTTTAATTTGCTACATTTTTCAGTCTGTATATCGTAGAGTTCCCAAAGAAATGGACGTGAATTTGCGAATGATAGAAATATCAATTCATGGACACAAAGTAGCGGATGATCATATTTTAATTACCGCTTTACATAGACGGCAACCGAAATCGACAGACAAGCTACTCTCAATTATAAGTATGGTGAAGGTAAGTTCCTAAAGAAAAATAATCAAACCCCTCATTTATACACACACATTCACAGTTAACTCACCTAGATTTTTACCCATTCCAGAACCTTATAATTGCTAAGAAATCCATGAATGATACACTCAAAAGTGTTCCAAGTATGGACATTTCCACATTCGACGATGTGACCAAGATGTTCAACAGTATAGCTGAAAGGGAGCAAGACATGTTTCGATATTCGCTTAATCACAGTATTACTTCTGTAGCGAGTTCGTTCACTCAGTTCATTGCTATGTCTGTTTTATTGGAGGGAAAGTCGGGTAAGTAAAATTAAACTTATTATTTCTTAAAAATTACTCAGTAAATAAAATAATAATGGTGAAGGTAACAACATATACACAAATCTAGATCTATTGACAAAAATGCAGCAATGATATTAATTTACAGATTTTTCACCTGAACAATGCAACGAAATAAGTACGTTATTAAGTTCTGGTGATGTCTTATCAGCGGAAGTTCCCCAGGGTTTAGCAAAATTATCGCAAATGCTGAAAGACTCTGGCAGGAATGAAGAATTCCGAAAGCAAGACCCAAATACAGCTATGCAATGGCTTAAATCCAACATCCCGGTGGTTTATGATCATGTTACAACATTCCTTGAACAGCACGGTCATAGAGCTATAATGGAAGTAAGTTTTTTCAAACTAAGAAGTCTTTATCCTTACTTTATTTATCTATTGGAGTTCGAGACCTATATTTTTCGTGTGAGAATGGGCACATATTTCGTGATCTCTTGCATTATTATGGTAAATTAATCACAATCTTTCTTTCTTTGCCACTTTCCAGTTCGACCTGTCAACAAAGCCTTGGGCTCTTGCACCAGAAGATTTGATGAAAGTCCTTATGCAAGTTGTTCCAAATCAGGAATCCAAAGAAACTAAAACAAAGGAGGATATCATTGCTTCACTAAAAACACCTCAAAAACCAAATACCAGGTAGAGTTCGAGTCTGATATTGTTTTGCAGCAAGAAAAATATTTCAATAAATATATAATGATTCTATAAAATTTTTAGGAAGGCCCTAAACTGGATTTTGCCTTTCTGTCAACGCACAGTTCGATACAGAGAAGCAACGAAGGCACATTTAATATTAGCTGTTCATAAGCTTCGATTAGCGGCTATCCATTTGGGGAAACTGATGGTACAAAATTGGTATCTACCTCACTACGAACTCGTATTTTATTTTAGAGTTCTCGAACTGAAGAACTATATAGAAACAAGAGATCCAGCTTTATTGAAAAAGTAAGTGCAATATAAACAGTCTTTATGCATTTAATTCAGAATTATAAGGTGATTTGAATATATCGAAGTAGATAAATAATGAATAAGTGGTTACGATATTTAGTTAATAACTTGTTAATAAGGACTGTTTTACAGAGCAATGCAAAGAAAACAATATTATTCTAATTGGTCCAAGCTCAAATTCGCCGAATTGAATAAAGGCTGGGTGCAACCCTTATCTACAGAGGGACCTCGGATCTATAGCGACGGTGATAAAAAGTTAACTGGGACTTCTGTTTGTAGCGGGGAAGTAGTAGCAAGAGCTTGCGTTGTGCGAGATTTATCAGAGGTATTTTCTTCATTATTGATGTTCATTTTCCTTCTATGTTTAAGTTGATCTTTAGGCTCTCAAATCATTACAATCCGTTAAGTTATTATTTATTTTAGGAGTGCTATAGAGTCTAATGAAAAAGCTGTAGATATTAAAAAAAATATATGGTTTCCTGCTATTACTATTTTGATTGTGTTACAGATTGACCAGCTGAGACAAGGCGACGTTCTAATAACACACGCTACAGACATCGGCTGGTCGCCATATTTCCCGCTGCTCACTGGTATTGTTACGGAACTTGGAGGTCTTATCTCACATGGTGAGTAAAATTTAGTAGTAGCCAATAATTTTTCACAACTGTCCTAGCATTTAGAACAAAATTTTTTATAGGACTTTATAGGATATAGACTACAGGCCCGTGTTGAAAAAATTATGGGTCATTTGACCCACCAGGTGACCTATCTAGAACGATATAAGAGCATAAAATAATAAGATTCAGCACTATGACGTCACTTGTAAGCTGTCCACCTGAGTGCAGATGAGAATTCGAAGGTTCAGGTAGAGATTTTCTCCCTTTGTCTCCATGATTTTTGTACGGCGTTGCGGAATAATTGATTAAAAG
>CAJQZN010028060.1:0-11006 GCA_907164685.1 Colias eurytheme | reverse complement strand
TTATAAGGAATTCACACCACTTCGGTCTTTCTGGGCCACCCCGTATATCCATATATTAAATCTTTAGATAATACCTATATTAAATATCCTTACAATATATTATTTAATGTTACATCTTGGAGATCTTCACGTTCCGTCCGTTTTGAGAATTAGATTTAAGTCAAAATGTGATCTTTTAGAACCTTTTAAGCATTTATAAGATTTACATTTGGTTATTCGAACGGATCTCATCCGTTAAATCATCGGTATCGATATGAAAAGGTAAACTAAAATAACATATTATGTTGTTTTATATACTTAATAAAATATTATTTGGTATGTTGTTGTTTTATTTACACATAAACCTAGTTTGAGATCAGATATATAGTTAGAGAGCTTACATTTCTGCCATATATAGCTGGCATAACATTAAGTATAAGAACTTATACAAATATTTTCCTAGAATAAAACATTTCTGTACGTCTGTCTAGTTAAGCATTTAAAATTGCTTAACCTATTTGAATAATACTTTTGTTCGACTACATAATAGTAAACTTAAAAATATATAAAATCAGATCATAGTAAATTATACAAGTTAATTTTGAATTTAGGGTTTAGAGTGCTAAGTCACATTGTGTCCATTATAAAATGGTACAGTATAGTACATTTAATCAGATCATAGTAATCGCCCTACTTAGATTTAACTTTATAATTAAGTCTTGCATTTCCAAGCCGCATCTTTTCAAATATTTTGATACTCAATTTTTTTGAGATAAGCCTTTCTCTCCTTCGAAACTAGAGCTTCTAAGAAATAATAAGGGTATTTTAAATACATTTTCCGAGTCACAAACTAAATTCATTAATTATTATCAAACGAAGGGTTCTTCAATCCCGCAGACTTCTTAAAATGCGCCGCAAACACATCGAGCGTCCGGAACGTGACGTCTTTATTTATATTTTTGTTGGTAAAACTTGTCAGCAACAGCTTCACGGCTTGTCTCAATGATTCTTCACCGAATATATACGTTTCTGAAAATAAAACGTATATTTAAAACTTATCTACTAAATTAAACAACGATTTTATGATAAAGGATCAAAAGCTATTCTTAAAATGTGGATGAACAAATTCTTTTTAAGTATTTTAAATCATTTTTATCTCGAAGGACTTGTTTACTCCAGAAATAATAACATACATATTATATACACAGAGAAATACAAACATCATATATATTATTCATAAAGAAACTTATTCGCGTTACTTAAATTCGCGTAAAGAATTTTAGACACAACTAAAATAAAGGAATACCCACTCCGCAATACGGTAAAATTGACAAGTCAAACGTGATATTAGCCTTCCTAATCGCAAAAATTTAAAGTTCTGACATTTACCCGGCATTTTCTCCATGATAACCCGTACAGTTTCATCCACGTCCAGTTCCCGCAGCACCTCGCCGGTCACGGGTTCGGTTCTCTCCTCAGACATGCTCTCAAACACGTCAAACACTTGTTTCCGCACCCACGCTGTTAGTTCTTCCAGCCAACCAGTTATTAGCGTTTCCGCTAGGTCTGTAATGAACATTGAACTCTTGTTAAAGGGTTAATGAAAGAGGTTTTACTTTTTTTTGATACACAATCAAAATTTTCTAAGAAAAATAAGAAGAAAACTAATAGCAAGTACACCATTTAAGGGTGCCCTGTCACCTATTCTTTATTTTTTAATAATAAAATTTATCGAGGAAGGCTATAGGCTATATAATAGGTCTTAGCGTGATGATATATAGTATATATCATCACGCTAAGACTTACTGGAGCGGAGCAATGCGGGTGAAACCGCGGTGCACAGCTGTATAAAACTCACCAGCCAATAGCAGTGAAGCCAGTCGGAAGGTGACGTGTTGCGGCGCGAGTCCCAGCGCACACACCAGCTCGAAGGACGCACACCAACGGGCTCCTTCCGTTGCACACCATTCCTCTGAAATTGGCAAAATCATCAGGAAATATATGAGGTGTATACAGAAATGGTGATTGAAAGGAGTTTTGATCATCTGCGTACGGTAATAGAATTCGTGGAAACAAATGAACATTTAATTTATCCTTTTATTTTCAGTCAAAGTAAACATGAGAAGCAAAATTATACAAATGATTGTTAGGGAATGATGTGTAAAAAAAAAAACAAAACAAAGGTTCATGGTATTTGTAAAACGTACTATATCAAATTTCGTGAGTTATGCACTGTTATTAATTGAAACAAAAACGTATTATCAAAATTACATAACAGTTGTTGATGGACATTGCAATCCTTAGGGCTGATTTTTCAATTCGTGGTTAAAATTTATTCGTCGAATAACGTATTAAACTACCATTTAAAAAATGTATTCTCATTATCCGTATTTGACAGTTTACAGGTGGCGTTTTAACCCATTGACCACCGAGCGGCCCGATCGGGCCACGACACAATAGATTTTCTATTGTGTCTGTGATTCCGGGGACGATGGATTAATATTATCGTGTAATACTTTATTGAACGGGTAAGTTATATCCAAGGATTGAAAAATCGGCCCATAACATGTCAACTATCCTTAAACTTTTTGCGTTTGTCCATTCCTCTATATTCTCAAAATAAATATAAAATGACCGAAAAAATAACATAAAATCTATACGTTCTTACCAAAATCCTCGGCACTAGCGTGTTGCGTGGTGTTGAGAGCGGGCAGGTGCTGCAGCGAGTCGAGCGCCGCGTCCACGTGCGACAGCGCACGCCGCGACCCCACCAGCCGCGCTACCGCACCGCACACCTACGAGATACTTATTTACTTACTCAAACCACAAAATACATAAGAGTAGCTAAACGCTACAGAACGGACACTCTCCGCCTCCCGCCAAAATCAAACACTTACCTCAACCCGCACGATCAGGCTAAAAATAGTCCGCATTTTTCTACAAGGACAATACGCAACGAAGATTGACAACATCAAATTGACTTAAAGTAATTTATTATTTTGGATTTGTGATAATCGTTTTTACACGCTTTATATTAGCTTCACCTGTATGTTTGTAACCGACTTCTTTGGGCGCGATTTTGACCCACTTTAAACTGCCAGATTTCGTTCAAACTTTGTAGATTTATTGAGGACCGATGACAATACACTAATTTGATAAAATTTTCTATTTTTTAGTTCGGTTTTCTATAAAAAGCGTGTTTTTTAGTTTTTTTTAACTATTATTATTTATAGAAAATGGTTAGATATTGTGCTGTTTACGGATGTATTTCATCAGAAAAACGCGAATTTTTTTTACGCTAGTCACTAATGTGCCAACCATAAAGCGTGATCACACACATTTGCAGTCTCTACAGTGTGACTGTCAAAACAATAATTTTGTATGGTGTGTCCGGGGTGTGCTCAAACTCAAACTCAAACGTTATATATTTAAGTAGCTCAATTTGTTACATGTTATTGAATTATCCAATCAGATCTAGAAGCACTTTTGAATCGTCATAACTCATAACATATTTTTAACATTTACTACTCTTTACTTCACTAATCGTAACTCAAACTGTAACCCCTAGCTCTAACTCTTACTCAAAACTTTCGCTCGCTTATTTCAATATGCGCGTAGACAGTTTTGCTTCAGACACTTTGAGCGTACTTGTGCATCTTGTTACTGCTGATGACGATGCGAATGATGAAGATGCTAATTAATTGATAGTATTAACTTTAACAAAAAAGCATTATTTAAATTACAAAATAATCGTTGGCATTGCAGAACTTATCATATCGAATATCACAGAATTTTTTGCGAATACCCGTTATTTTATATTCACTATATAAACATTAAAAAAATATAAAAACCTAATAATGATGATGATACAATAGCATCATAATTCATAAGAAAATTGTAATAAAGAAGCATACTAAATATAAACTCACGCTAATCTCCATACTCGTGCACACATAGTGCCACCGGCCTTCGCCCCCGCACTCCGCGCCTTCGCCCTCGCCCTCCGCCCCCACTGCTGTTTTAATTGAGTTAAATACACCCGTCACTGTTCGTTGGAATAACCTGAAAGACAAAGATACAAATATTTGATTGGTATAGTGTTCTGTCTCTTTCTGAAGCAGGTTGTTAACAGATAAGAAAAGTTTATATTTCTGTGAACAATGGCATTAAAATGAATATATGTATTTTCTTTTTTTCTTTTAAAAGTATAGGCCTTTAGCAAAGCCAATTTAAATCTAGTTTATTTGATGTGTTTTTTCTGTTTTTCATAGAAAATAAACCTATGGATTTCAGGTTAATCATGTATTTAAAAACTTGAAACAAGGCTTTTTCATTTAAAATTTATTGTGCTATATATATAATTTGCTTATGTTTGTACATTTTTTTTAATGGTATCATCTCACCTGTCAAGCCGCTGCATGTTGGAGTTCTGTCCCGGAGACGCATTCCTTTCCAAGCTCATATCATATTCGTCTAAAACAAACATTACAATAATTTAGTTTATTTTCTATTATTATCTACAGTATCAAAATTGCTTCTTTTGTATTAAGAGCCTGAAAAAAAGAAAAAAAATACTGTATAATATTTTTTTACGAAACCTATCAATGCGCAACGTCAAAAAAAATATTTTTTTAGATATAATGCAAAAATCTTGCAATTCAACAAAGTTAATTAAATAAAAAGGTTTACCAGCAAGTGTAGCGGTGTCCACATTCCTGGGGGAGGGGGAGGGGAGGAGTTGTGTCCTCCCCCGCGTCTCCTCTGCACTCTCCCACCAAATGTCTTCGTTCCTAGTTTAACCAAAAAAAATATAACATTTTATTATTATATTAAATTCATAGACAATTCAATGCTGATTTACCTGCTATTTATTTAAGAAACTAAAGTGAAATTTTTCTACTTTCATAAAAATTCTATAATGTGAAAAAATATTAATGCAAAGTACAGTAAACACATTCTATAGAAAAAAAAATAGAATTTATTTATTTTTTCATTATATAAAAACAAATTGGACAGAGATAATTCCTATAATATACATATCTTCAATTTTAATATACACTTTAACACTTACCTGGGCGTGGCCTCATTAAGCAAAGACCGTAACTTAGCGATAGTATGCGATAAGTCAGCGGTCTCCTCGTACTGGGGCTCCGGAGAGTCAGACAGACTGAACGGCTGCTGCTCTAGCTTGGGCTTGCTTTGCATCTGCAGGGAGGAATTTATTCATTATAGTTTTTATTAGTAATAATTTAAAAATTTCTACAAGAACCAAAATGCTTTCAAGATTTTATTTATGTAACTAGCTTTTCGCCCGCTTTGTCAGAAACCTAATAAATTATTATATTACCTATACTTAAACTTTCCCCTTGAATTACTCTATCCAATAATTAAAAGTGCATCAAAATCCGTTGCGAAGTATAACATATAACATGGGGATATAGGGACAGAGAAAGCGACTTTGTTTTATACTATGTAGTGATTTGTAAGCAAAAAAAATTAAAACGTTACGGAAAATGCATTTGTTTAATGTAGTCCGTAATTAGAATGTATGAAAGTACATTTGTAATGGCATAGCAAAACAAGACACTTCTTACCGTACTGTCTTGTGACGTCACGCGTTGCTGTTTCACGAGCGGTGGTACCGAGTTACCGTCATCTGCAATGTTTCATTTATTTTAAGTAAAAGAAAGAATAGATACAAGGACAATAAGAAACAAAACACAAACTACAAAGTAGCATAATCGCGACATTTTTTTGAATAATCGAATAAATTGCGAATGAGATGAATAAAAATTTCTTCAGGCACTCTTTTATTCTCTTTTTTTCTTTTTACCTAAGTTTTACATTAAATTACTCGCACCAAAGAGTTAGTTAAGTATAAATACAATAATTTTACGCATGTGTACCTGCAAAGCACCTTTTCCCTATAACGTAGCTGAAAAATAAATAATATTTACCTTTATGTGTAGAGTTGATTTCCTTAATATCTCTATGCTCAGTGATCATGTCAAGTCTGCCCTTCTGTTTGTATGTCTCCGGCGGGGACGTTCTGTCGTGCTTGTCTCTATTGTTATGTGATGGCGATTTATCCTGGTAAATTTAGAAAGCATAAACTCAAACTCAAACATTTATTCATTCAATTAGACTTCGTATAAAAGCACGGTCTTTGAATCGTCATAACATTTTTTAACATTTACCATAGTCTGGTTATGAAGAAGACAAATACTTAATTAAAACCTTTATGGTGATTTATTTCCTCGTATTTATAGAGACATCCAAATACGTAGCAGTTTAGTTGTATGTCCCTTCTCAAAAGAAAATAGCAGATCTTGATTTTATATTACCTGTTTCAAGAGTTTTTCTCAAGTAAATGAACAGCTTGAACCAAATCCTTTCAATTTTCGAAATCATCAATGTATGGATCACTTCAACAACTTTTGCGAATATTAGTTAAAGGACATTGTTAAATCTAGAAAAAAAGACGGGTTGCACTCCGGGAGTGCCGGCAGAAGTGAAAACTTGATTATTAACGTTCAGCATGTTTGATATTTTGGAATGGTATCCGTCTTACGCATGGAATATAAGGGCTAAAAAAATCCGTCTTACGCTTTTTCGATCAGGCCACGTGTCCTGACGCGAGTTTAAGATTTTATACCCAACGCCGCTAAAGAAGTTTTCACTTCAAAAATATAGATAGGTACATAACAGAATCTCACCATTGAGTCATCGCTTAGTCCCGTGAAGCGCAGACCTTTTCTTATTCCGGCGATTCCTTTATCCAAGAGACCCTCCATCATACCAGCTGCTTCATCCTGTATATTTCATCTTGTTACAGTACAAATACTGTTTTATATTACGTATTAATTGCTTGACGTTTTATTAAATATATTTCAGTTTTCTCTGAAACACACTTTTATGTCGCGTTCTTAGGATGCAATTGCAATAATATATTGCTATGATATTATTTTTAACGTCGCCTTTAATATAACCATGAATTCCGTTACATTTAAAATTGTTGCTTTATTGCGATTCTATGAATTTTGATTTTACCCAATACCCGCTTTTTCTCAATAGTTTAAAGCCATGCTTCTCAAGTATTCCCCACCAGCAAAACCCTGCTGTTTTTTGCATATATGTAATAATAAATTTCAGAGAAGGGGGTAAGCAAAGGATGGAAGTTAGAAGTCATTGAAGTCGGCTAAAACACATGTTCAAGCAAACATGCAAACACGCCATGCATAGACACAGACACATTTGGACAATTTTGTGTAAGTAGTTAATTTTTAAAATTCACTCACATATATATGACTTACCAAAGTATCGTCTCTATGGTCAACTGAGAAATTCTTTAGGTTTGTTTATAAATCGTTTTATGTTTATTTAAATTTAATACATTTTAATTATATATTTTGTTTTAAGGAACATCACACCACACAGAAATTTGTAATACAGACCAATAACAAAACTTTCCATTTCTCTAAACACTTGAAAATAAGACAATCCGTAAACCACAAGGGCAAGAAAAGCTTAAATATAAAACATCTGGATACACACATTTACTTCCTTAAAACCATAATCTGTTAATAATCTAACGACATACATACAATGAATAACTAAACTCACAACCACGCCCAAAATTTGTCCAAAGCAAAACTCTGCCCACATGTGTATTAGGCAGAGTTTTCTAATGACTTATACAATAGTGAAAATTACCATGAAATGAAGTTTTGACCACCTTCTAATCATCACTACATAGTATAAAACAAAGTCGCGTTCTCTGTCCGTATGCTTAAATCTTTAAAACTACGCAACGGATCTTGATGCGGTTTTTTTTTAATAGAGTGAGTCAAGAGGAAGGTTTTAGTATATAATTTATTATGTTTTAGACAAAGCGGGCGAAGCCGCGGGCGGAAAGCTAGTAGGCTATAATTGTGAATCTAGTTATAGTAGATAAATGTATAGATTTTTTTATATGTATCCAGAGTTTCGTTAAGAAGCAGATAGTTCGTGCAAACATACACTGGGCTTGACATCTACGTGCAACGGGACCTGTAGGTCTCCAATCTTCGTCTTGGCTTGATGTACTGTAGTTTGGAGGTCTTTTAGCAGAGCATCTGTTGCTTTTGGGCTGCTTTTCGTTTCTTTATGCGGCTCTGCATCTAGTTCTATTGCGTCTTCTTCACCTGGTTATTTAATAATTCAATAATTTGCAATTTTTATCTGCTATTAATAAAATTCATATGCATACCATTATTGCATTGTGTAGCTCAGTTACGCAACATCTAATAATTGTTAGGGTTTTGGAAGTTTCAGAAAAATAGTTGAGCCACATTTATTTGCCAAATGGAAAATCGTCATTATCAATTTAGTTAACAGTGCTTTAAACAATGATTTGGTTTAAGTTTACAGTCAACTACAATATTTAGAGGTTGTTCATTGGTTTAAAAAAAAATGTATTGTCATTTTGAGAGAACGATTTCCGCATTACGAAAATAAGAATGTGTAAACATATGAATCCTTACCAAACCACAGTGGCTGTGGTGACACCGCTCGTAGATTAGGACTATGTTCAGTATCTTCATGTCCCCACAAGCGACTGAGAGTCAGCTCATCCAGACTGGCCAACAGATCCTGGCCCATACTGATGCACTGGAGGTCCATGTCTGTTTCCCAGGTTTTGACGCTACCTAGAAGTAAATTACGTAAATATTACATAGTTAAAATTGTTACATAAATAATGTTTATCTATTTTGTCACATTTTGAAAAAATTAAAGTTTCAAAACAAGGTAAATGAATTTGTACTGGTATAAAATTATGCCTTGTACATGTTTATTTTAACATATTTATGAAAACTTCTATAAGCAGTAGCAGATCAAGCTAATTGTGTAAAAGTAAAACGTTTATTGCAGTTATTAATGAATAAAGTTTTAACTTCCTCCCTTACATGCAATGAGAGTGAATGATCATAATGAAGATGATTTTAATTACTTTCTAGCTTACCCTCGATGATTCTATCATATATTTTAACTTCATTTCTGCCCTGTCTGCCCCGTCTCTGCCTGAGAACAGGCTTTATCTCCACCGGCTCTGAAAGAGGCAATACCTCTTTTGCCTCTACACACTTGTCATTTTTAATTTCCTCTTTCTTTATAGGTTCTATAACACTTTCAATTGTTTTTGGCTCATTATTGACTTCTTCTAGTTTTTCAATTTTAGTTTCTGTATCATGTACATCCTTGGTATCATTTGAGCATTCAGGTTTTGTTGGTACTTCTGTTTTTTCACGAGTAGATTTAACATTGGTAGAACTAGTCAAAAGAACATATATCTTATTATTCAACCAGACTGGGTCAGCTATTGTAGTGTCAATAAATGTATCAAGTTTCTTGGCTAATATTCTTATTAGGAGTTCAGAATTTGGTGTGTCCCACAATTCCCAAGGAACCAGTTCTTTTAAAATTATCCTTATTATGTTAATACAGTGATCTGCAGTCATGGTTTTTTTACACTTGTTATCAAAGATGGGATGTGACTTTTTATACAAAGTTTCAATGCTTTCAGATGGTGTCTTTTCCTGCCTTTTTATAGCTTTTCTATATTCCTTTATATGGCTTACTAAAACCGCGCAAATGTGTACATATACATCTTTGGTTTCAATCTTGTTACATATCTAAAAAGGACAATACAATATTGACTTAGATTATGACACATATTTAAAAATTAATTTATAATATATCTATTTTACCTGGAAAGCTTTGCTGACCATTTGATCCAGTAATTGTTTGCAAGCAAATGGGAAACTAATTTCCTGTGAAATATAATGGATGTACCATGATGACACCAACTTTCTTTCAAGTACAGTTGTGATAACACTTATTTCGTTTGTATCATACTCCTTCAGCTCTGTGGGTTTCAATTTCTTTGGGATTTTCGGCAAAATATTCGTAATCAAGAGCGCGAAGGGATATTTCTCCACAATATTTTCTAGATCGTATTTAATGGGCTTATTTAAATGTAAGAGCCATTGGATACATTTAAAACTCAATATTACTGAGAATATAAATAAGAAAAGAGTGTAAATTACGAACCACCAACCGGTTAGTGGCGAAATATTAGTTGCATAGTTAAGCAATGTGCAAATTATAGTGGTACTACACGAAACAATCGTAATACTTTCAAGTATATTCCGTTTCATCAACATTTTTAGATAACCGTTGGTCACTTCTGACCACGTAATTTAACAATAGTCTCGATATCTCCTTTTATTGATTTTTTGTGTTGCGAGTTGCGACAAGATTTGACGTCGACTGAAAAATATAAACAAATTAACGTCAAACAGTCACGCAAAGTCAACTTTGACATACTTGCAAGACAGATAAGGAAGAAGTCTCTAATCTCTTATGGGAAATCGTTTAAATTATAAAATTTTCCCTGTGTATTTTTCCATAAGAGATTTTCCCGTGAGAGATTAAAGCCATACAATACGGTGAGTTTAACATATGGAATGTTTTTTTTTCCTCTTATAGTTTTAAACTTATATATTTTTTCGGCAAGCTCTTCCCTGCAGAGGCGCTTCCATATATAATAATTAACCCTTAATAAGCCATGGGGATATTATTTTCCCACCTCGGCATTGCCCACAAATTAATTATTATTTTTTGTATTTTTAAAGATACGGTAAAATTTAAGGAACGCACCTCAGAGCAATAAACCTATAGAGTACTTGTATCGAGCGTATACAATTTACATATATTTGTTTCTCTCTATCTAAAGAAAACGTCGTAAGAAAGAATGAGACAGCTATAGACTACAAGATACGTTTCAACATAGTCATGGCACCATTTTTACTATAGGTACGTATTTAGATAGATAGAAGGTGATAGTGATGGGATGTGCTTCAATCGATAAAATCGTGAATGCATTTTGCATTTACGGTTTCGTGAAATAATAAATAATAGAAAAAAACAAAATTAATCATAAATTTCAGTTGAATACATTATTTGTTTAATCCTACGAATATAATAAA
>CAJQZN010028059.1:0-18258 GCA_907164685.1 Colias eurytheme | reverse complement strand
CGAATAATTCATAAGCCTTTTATTTTACACTTTATAAAATATATTTTAATGCTAATGTAGGATACACTATCGTAAACAAATGTGCTTTAATAAATTAGCGTCTAATTATAGGATAGTTGTTTAATTTTATTAAATAATATTCAAAAACATGTACATAATCAGCGAATCCTTATAAACCAAAATAAATTTATTTATACGAATAAATTATTTGTTTATCGAAACCTCGTTTGAGCAATATAACCCACATTCCAAAAGTATAATATATGTATTTCGTCTGTTTACAAACTACAGTCAAAGATTTCAATAGTTTACAAGTGACTTCTACAAAGTTGATTAAATTTACCTTTTTAATAATCAAAGAACCGAGTCAGGCCAGTTCTTAAAAAGAGCATAAATTTCATATTAAAATCTACAGACACATTTCTGTAAATTTCAATAAAGATCCGAATTTTTTTCTGATGATAAGGTATTAAAGAGAATTTAAATATAATTTTTCTTAAAAATTAAAAAATAAACTTCTTTCAAATATTTAAAAAATCAAATCATAAGGACTGGCCAGTGGCCATCACGGTGTTAGTTTTACCAATGCAGAACACTTTAATGTCGTCCAAATAGGACGACATTAAATCTAGGTCTATCGAAAAATACTCAACCCTAATGGCAGCTAAAGTTACCGGTATAAGCTCCAAAACATCTACCAATTATATAAAACTTTGGTGTTTCTCTTTTCCTAACTACTGGGTCCATTTCTTACATATTGCTATCGATTTAAAACTTGCATCCAAAATACTGACGCTATACAGGGTGTAATCGTTAAGTGTGCACAGGCGATTATTCCGTAACTATTACAGATATCAAAAAACTTTAAACTGATATCGAAAGTACTTAAACTAATGAGTAAAATGGCCATAATAAATTTTTAAAAATAATACGAGAAATATCTAAAAAATTAACTTTAAACCCTCCCATACATTTAGTATGAGATATGAATATCCCATGTACATGGGTTGATCCAAACAAGGTCATTACAGTTAAAATAATTATGTATTTCTCTAGATAGTCTTCTAACTAGATAATATACTTCGATATTTTTTTTCCTTAACTTAGAAAAAAAAAACTTTGACTTCATCTACAAAAACCCCTCAAAATCGGCCATCACTTCGCTGTCGTCTTAAAATTTCTTGTATCGACGGTGTTTCTTGTGCCGAGGTAAGAGATAGAATTAACTAGGAGCTAGATCTTACAAACAGGGTGGGTGTTCAAGCATTTTCAATGCCGATTTTTGATTGGCAGCCATCGCAACTGACGCTTTGTGATCTGGTGCGTTGTCTTGGTGAACCAACATTCAAGACCGAAGTTTGCCATGTCTCTTTTTCTTACTAACCTACCCGCAATCTTTTAATTTGGTCTGTGTAGTAAGAGCCCTGTGTAGTAGTGGCTACCTTCTTAAAATATTCCACATTTCTTCAGCGTCCCAAAAAACTACGGCTTTGATCTATCCCACTAATTTTCACTTTGAAAATCTTCACCGTCACTTTGGAAGCTCGCATCCAGGCCATTGATTGTTTCTTGGTTTCAGCATAAACATGGTGAACCCAGGTAACGCCCATGGTCACAAATCGTGACAAAAAATTATCCTGATCTCATTAAAAATTTAGAAATTCACCCTCTAAATGTCGAATCGTTGTTTCTTCTTTTCGTCGGGAAACATTCTGGTTCGCACTGTTCACATTAAAATTAATGTTAATACATACTTGGAAACGTGGCCTGTAGATATAATTTTTTTGTGATAACTTAGTGATTACATGAGCAAGCATAAAATATTTATTTTATATTTTTATGTGCACAGGAAATACCCAATTATCATTACTTTTGGATCAACTTATACATTTAATATGAAAGATTTTAGCTTTTTTTTTTGTTTTTTTGGTTTTCTGCTTTAATTACTTCGCAAATTTGGAGGGAAGTTCATTTAGAAACTGTAAATAGACCTCCTCATTGTATTGCACAATAAGGACGTCACTTCGAAAATCTACTATGAATACAAAATGTATGGGAAATAAATTGTATGGGAGCGTTTAATGTAACATTTTTGGTTATTTCTCGTTTTATTTTTAAAAATTTATTATGGCCATTTTACTCATTAGGTTAAGTACTTTCGATATCAGTTTAAAGTTTTTTGATATCTGCAATAGTTACGGAATAATCGCTTGTGCACACTTAACGATTACACCCTGTATAGCAAAAATACAGCAAAAATGTTCTAAACTTGATCAGAATTATATTTAATTTTATATAAAATGTAATAAATACCTACATGTATGAAATTTATAGGTTGAATTATTTAGTCACTGCACTACAGATTAAAAAGATGTCAAAAATATTAGGTCGTCAATATAATAATTGTTCCCATTGTCTAGATTGGTGTCGCGCAAATATTACTTTAGTATTCTGTTATTTGCTGTATTCTTTTATATTCTTTCATAGAGTTTAGTTATGTATAAACAAAAAAAAACATAATATATGAGCCATATATTATGTTTACGTGTGCCATATATTATGAGCAAAATTGTTTTCGCAATATCTACCTATATACATTATGACATATGTATATAGAAACATCAATTGTTCATTTTTTAAATCTTATTAAAAAATTCAAATTGTGCAACAACTTGTATCTTTTAATTACTTACTTTTCTTGTAGATCTCTGAAGCTTAAAATATTTGCGCAACACCATAAAGTTGCTCGTGTTATACAGTTACATATAAAAAAGCAAATATACATTAAAGTCGTTGTTTTATCACGGAGAGGAGTTCGCATTCACAATATTGGGCCTGTCTATAAACAAAATTATATGAGCGAATCAATTAATACGATGTTATTATTTTTCATGTAATACTATTTGAACTTACTACTACTAATAGTAACTGGTTGAATTTGATATTTTAATTTATAGCATTCAAACTTTTTATAATAATATTTTTAAAGAACAGAAAAAATTGGATTGGTTGTTTAATCATCTCAATAGATGGCGTGGGGTGTCCCTTAGACACTTACTTAGACACATAAAATCGAGAGAATAGAATAAACTCGATTGCTTTTCGATTCTGTTTTTTTTTAATTTATTGTAGGTTTTAAAGATTTCTAGTATTGTAAAAAAAGTCATTTAGGTATATAAACAAAAAGCCGCCGGCCGAAAGGACATTTTCAACGATTTACAAACACGCCTAAAAATTGTATTCGACATAATGGAGAGGCAACTGTGATTAATATTTAGACAAATGCCTACAAATTGCTTTAAAAAGCAAACTTGCTTTTCTAATTCCAAGCATAATTCAGAATACATTGGGTAAAGAGGCTACTCTTAATAAAATATAACCTATTGGAAGACATTTCCTTTGAATCAGATAGGATGAGTAAATGCGGTATGATGTGGAATGTAACTATTCGAGATTACGAACTACATCTAATTTCTAAGCGTGAAAACGTGAAAATCAACACAGGAAAATCTTTATCTACGTCTAAACACAACAATAAGCCTTGGAGCAACTAACCAAATAAATAACATTAAAAATAATCTAGTTAAAATGTTTAAATTGAATAGTTGATCCAAGATCGTCATTACTCTAACAAAATAACGCTAAATCATTCCAACCCGTTCTAAATGCAAAATACTGAGACTAAAATATCAACAGGACTATGGTAATTAAAGCGTCTGATAAAGCTACCAAATAAATAACACTAAACATCTTAATCTCAACTTAACGTAACCAACTTCGAACAAATGAGTGCACTGGGAAGTGAAGTGATCTAATATGAAATGCTTAAGACTTATAATAACGAATCCATCAGAATCCTATGGCACTTACATCTACACGATGTTTACTTTAAAAGTATTCGTTAAGTTTGTGGAGGTTTTCCTTTGGCGTTGTATGCTACATGTACGCAGGTTTCATTTTGTAGGCTCGTTTCCAGATCTCGCACAAACAGACAGTCGAATGGAATCTATAGAAGATTGCTAAAGGCATGGACACATGGGTTATTATGGTCCAAGCCCAAAGCCCGTAGAAATGCAATTGTACAGGATGAGATTCCGCCCTAGATTTTTCCAATGTATTTATTGCCCACATCGCCAAATTTGTCACTAGTAAAAATGTCACTATTTCCCGTCCTGGCTTCTTGCGTAATTGTTCTGGAGTCTTCGCAGATCTTCTACTTGCGTCTAGAATGAACATTGTCTGACATGTTGTCTGTATGAGAGACGATAGCGCTGTAACCAAGATTAATATCGTATTCTTCTCAATGGTGAAATGTCCACCGATGATAGTGAATGTACCGTAAATGAACATGCCAGTTTGTGCTCCAACAAGCAGAATATTGTCCAATTCAAGGTTTCTGTTCCCTTCGTATTTAAGATTTCGAACGCAGACCATTCCCGCCAAACTGGCTATCGTTGTCATCGCATATAGCGCTAATTCACACAAGTTCACTTCTACAACTGCTAGTGTCGCATAATCCTTTTTGGAAACCAGAACGAAAAATAGTATCAGAGATATGATAGTGAGAACGAGAACTAAAATGCCGAAGAACAGGCCTTTATGCGCTCTGGCGCAATCGACACTATACAAATGTGGCGACTTCTTATACGCGAGACCTTCTAGAATTCTCGCCTTCGCTATCGCTTCTGCGACATCCTTTGACGGATATTTAGAAATATTTTTCCACATCACGTATAGAATGGCTGCACAAATAAGCGAGTATTCGATAGTGCAAGGGAATAGGAAGGGTGAAGCGTCTTGGACTAACGAGCCCATGATGTTAGTACGTCGACACTCGAATATGTGATGTGGTCCCTTGAGCCCGCGCGGCACGCGGAGGTGCGCGGCCGCGGGGTGGGAGGGGGGCACTTCTGTTGAAAGCGATGCAAAGGCCTTCTGGAACGCTGGAATTAGAAAAAAAATAACATTAAATTATATATTTTTTTTATATGATGTTTTGTGTAAGAACAAGTAGGTATAGTTATCCTATTATAGGATATCTATATAGGATAACTATACTTGTTTCAAAATCTAAACTATAGCGGATATGCTATATAGTTTAGATTTTGAAATGAATCACACAATTCACTAGACATAATAAGTGGAACTAGTGAATTGAGTGGTTCATTTAAAAATCTTAACGATAAAATATAGTTCCATCAAGAGGTTACAATACAAAGTATATTATACGTACAGAATACATATTTACTGCAATAATCAATTTTTTTTTTTACTTAAAGAAGAAAAGCATACTCAAAAACGATAACAAATTTATTCATGTAGGACGTAGGTAAAAAAAGAAGATACGTTACAAATTGAGATCTTTTCGTTTTCGGGAACGTTGATTAAAATAGATTCCCATAAAATTCGAATGGCTCTATACTAATTTCTCAGTTATATTTCGTACGGTGGCTGAGTTAATGGACTACGAAATTAAATTTATTTCCTTTCGTACACCCTGTCCGGTCCATAATTTAATTTGTTATCATGATTTCATTGATTTATACTCTAGGTACATTTATATGTAGAACCACAGACTAATAATAACATACCGTCAAATGTGGCTACTTGACCTTTACTTGGCAACTTGACCACACCTTCCGTTTAACAACAAAATATCAAATTTTGTAGAATTGAAAGCAAATTGGCCTAACGTATCGATGTTGGTAGGTTTTTAAAATATTAATTGGCAACATATTTTAATTTTAAAGCGGTAACGCTGTTGGTTCTCGCAATATAACGTATCGAAGTGTGACTGTGACTAAGGATCTTTTGCCGGTATCAGTATTATTATGTTTGTAGAGCTTAAACTGCACATCTCAGGTGAGTACAGTTTTGATATGTTGTGTAATAAACCCTAGAGATTGATTTTACAGTGGGAACTATCCAACTTTAGGCTCATCTGTCGAAATATTTGCTTGGGCATTGATGCCTCAGGTTAGGTCAAGTTGCCATTGACCGCTGCGTGGCAACTTGACCTACGCCTAGGGTTGACACAAAAAATAACGTGACTGCATTTTTTCCTTTTTTTATCTGTTTCGAGTTTTGCATAGTAAAATCAATAAATTTGCTGCAAATTTCGGACAATCCAGATACTTATACTCTCTTTGATGACAACGATTTAGCATATTTCTAATGAAAAATAAATGTTTCCTTACCTATTAATAAATACCTATAAGTATTAAGTAATATACATATACATATGTATTAAATTTAGTTTAATAAATAAATAGTTCATTAAAATTTGTGTCTTGTTTGTGACAACCCTATCCGACATGTAATGCTTTGTATGAAATCATTACAAATCCCGTGGCAACTTGACCAGGTAGCCAGAGCCTAACAGTTTATTGTAAAGCTTCGGGCTGCAATATTTAAAAAGTCGAAGAATTAAAAAGTAATAGCAACTTAGCCTAAAACAAGAATGTTAAGCATCTACCTATGAAAACTTATGTGCAAGGTCAAGATACCACATCAGTGTCAACTTGACCTGTATTACGTTTATTTGTAAATAATGTCAGATTCAATATATTTTAAATAAATACCTAGTAAAAGTGAATGATGAAATCATTCATGACATGAACAAATCATAAAATGTTAATAAAAGTTTAATATAAATAAGTTAGCTAAGAAAAAGTAAAAAAATGTGGTCAAGTAGCCACATTTGACCGTACTACGTGTAGAACATAGTCCGGGATGCCAAAATATAAGTCTTGATTACTAGCGTATTTTATACAATTTAAACAAGTTACTAACTAGATATTATTAGCATCACTACATAGTACCTATAAAACAAAGTCGCTTTCTCTGTCCCTATGTCCCTTTGTATGCTTAAATCTTGAAAACTACGCGACGGATTTTGACGCGGTTTTTTTTAATAGCTATAGAGTGATTCAAGAGGAAGGTTTTAGTATATAATTTATTAGGTTTTAAACAAAGCGGGCGTAGCCGCGGGCGTTAAGCTAGTTATTTACTAAACAAAGTATTATCTTTGGTATATTTGTGAATATTACTAATAATGGCAATAGTGTATATTAATGATAAAACAGGAAATATATTTCTAATACAACGATTAAATGTAACAGCATTCATTATCTCAAATAATAGTATCTGCCAGATGTTCGAATATCGCATAACCAACGAACTATCGAATAATTATTTCGAAATGACGCTGTAATTCAAACTCTCGAAATTATCTGTCAAGCTTGATCACTAGAAATTAGGTCGAGAATCCTTCCGGGGTCAAACGCGATTGGAACGCTATCGACATAACTTCGGGAACACTTGACGAGGGTTCCAAGAATTAATATCCAGGCAATGGGAATATTTTTAGATAAATACTATGGAGTACGGAAAAAGTAAGGAATGACTTTTTAATTTATTTCGAGGTCAAGTAAAATGTGTTGGCTTTTTATTCTATGTAGAGCTTTAAATTAAATTGTATAGCACTTAATTAATAGTGTGAAAAGAAACAGTAAATCAAAAAATTCGATTTGAATAGGTATATTTACTTTATCGTAAGCCATATTGTCTCACGCGGTATAATTTATGAATTTTATGTGACGATGAGTTCTTATTTTAGAAATAATTATAATTAAAATGTATTGTTTGTATTAAATCAGCATAAAAATTATCAATTCTAAAACTAATCGAGAATGTTATTCAAAAACTAAAAAATGCAGTGCAGTCCGACGTGAACGACGGCCTTTTTATAGGATCTCGGTAAAAGAGTTCAAGTATATAGTTACCAATTTCGGGGAAATAAACTGAAGTCAAATTTCGAATGTAAAACAAATTCCGGGTCGGGATCGTGCATAAAAAATGAGGTTCGTTTCGATAAAATGAAATTCCCTTTTGTTTTGCGAGTGACCGGACGAGAAATTACCTTTTCCCAATTTATTTACTTCAAAAACTTCCCTGAAAATATGTGATATTCAACATCTACCTAATACTATTTGAAGCAAAAAACATTTTTTTTAAACCGTAGCTCGCAGATAATTATACATCTAATATTAAAACACAAATAATATCATAAAGCATAATTGCCTCTTATCAATGAAAAATTGTTTAAGTAATTAAACATTTTATAAGAGAAATCAGATAATGTACATTTGCGAAAGCGGAAGAATTTTTAATTTAGATTTGAACTTTGTTGGGATCATCCCGAAAGTTTTATTCAACTTTATACTTTTGTCATTTTAATTAAATTTTATACTGAAAAAAAGTTATTTACTTATACATTTAAACTGCCTCTACAAAAGCAATTTCCTTGTACACTAAAACATACTACACACGAAACCAATTTAAATTATGGATTAATTCATAAATTCATCATTCATATATTCATATTTTTATTTCACTCTAGATATAATATTCAGGATTATCCACCATCGAATGTAACAATCAAGCCAGCATCCGGACTGATAAATCAAATGAAGCAAACGGCTTTGTTACTACATTCAGCCGTCACTATTTAATTAATTCAATTAACTGAACAAAGGAAATTATCACGTGCTCGCGGCTGCTGTGGAATTAGTTTTATCTCTCCACTCCACTCTAACTAACTTTATTTTACTGTGAACCACATGAATGATAAAACAGTGGCATTTTATAGATTTATTAATTAACGCGTATCACTTGCTAACTGTAATGGGATTGAATGGAATAGTAAAATGCTTTTACACTCTTTTTCCGGAGCTTTTTCTAAGATTTATTTATTTGTTTAAACTTTTGTTATCATTAATATCATTTACGTCGTAGGTACGGTATTTTATTTTCAACTCCCTATTTATCTACCTATCGATGTGACCAATTTTATGAAACTTCTGGTCCAAAAATAAATTATATCCGAATTTCGAAAATATTTCCGAAATTCCTATTTAAATAACGATAGTCAGAAAATCATATCTGTATCAGTAATATCGTACTGCGATGAAATACAACAGAAATGTACAAGCTCTACATTCATCAAAAATCGCTTTACAAAATAAACACATTTCCAATTCACCGTTGATTGAAATAACTGAGAAAAATCCACACGCATTACAAAAATACGGGTTGAAATAACATTCGAATGAACACCATTAACCCTAGAGTGGGCGCGCTATGAGCATTTTGCCGCCCGCGCTAAAAAACCGTTAATATTTTTTAAAATAAATAGCCGTTAGACTTGCGCTTCTTAGTAGCTGCCCCCACTCTCGTTAGCAACGTTTGCTGAGAATCTGGACGCCGTCAGTGCGCGGGGGACCGCCGGAGAAGAAGGTTTGTATCATCACGTGTCGCCGGGCGGCAAATTGCTCACTGCGCGCCCACTCACGTAAGTAATTTTGTATAATGTATTTTTTGCAAACTCGAAATGTTGACTATATTTTATGGTGCATTAATCATTTTTGCAACTAAAAATTTGTTTGTTTTAGGATTTCATTTTTTTCAATGTTGAATATTGCCGGTATAAACAGTCAAATTATTTACAGAGCCAATACTCAACATTTGATGCTACGTCGAGAATATTTTGAAACAAATTGCCATGGTACTTGTGAAGCAATATATGACCACAAGCCCACAAGGGCTTCTATAGGCACTTTAAATATTCCTTTGAGGACTCAAATTGCTCGCTTTGTCCCAGTAGAACAAGGATCTTCTTCAAAAAAGGAGGGCAAATGCAGCATATGTCCCTCAAAGAAAAACAGGCGCACGAAAAAAGGGTGTTCCAGATGCGAAAAGTTACTGTGCAATGAACATTGTACATATCTTTGTGAATACTGTTTTGATTAAGCGTATCCTGTAGATTTAGAAAATAAATAATTTTGTTATTTTTTCCATTTTTTTTAAGTATTAAAAAGTATTATGTAGCATAAGAGAAAAAAAGTCAATTAAAATATTAAGATTTCTAAAGTCTTTTGTAAACCAAAGTTTATAGAACAAAGTTGAATAAATATGTTGATTTATTATTACTTACTGTTTATTTATTTAAATCCTAAAAGAAAAAATATTAAATTGCTGTATTACTAGTCAAAATAGTCAAAGAAAATGAGGCGGCAAAATGCTCCCCACGCGCCTACTGACGTTACGCAAAAAGACGCGCCCACTCTAGGGTTAAATAGTACCGGGTCACGCACCCATAGGTAAGTACCTACATTTCTTTCAAAACGTGGCATTGTGAATTATGAGGTCGTTGGTATTGAACATTGACACAGTATAAATAGAATGTTACGTTTACATTGTATCATGGAATAAAAGCTATCCTTTTAAAAACTCATTCGTTATTTGCTTTTCAAATGTTCGTGCACGATTATTGTGGTTTGTATTTGTTACCAATTTTTTGATGAAAAGCTTACTCTTGCATAATGAACAAAGTTTGAATAGACTAGTAGGTCAATTTTTTTTTTGACAAAAAGTGAAAAACTGTTTTTTGAAAAGGTTGTTAACGTCATTAGATATTGTATGGAATGTTAGTTAGATAATAATCATTAATTCATTATTTATGAATTAAACAAGTATCTTGTGTTGCTCAACAAATATTTACCACGAATTGATGGAAATAAAGGACACGACTAGGAAGGGGTACGAAAGGAACATATCTGTAATACTTTTCCTACACTAAGTAAACTTACCAAGTCTATGCGACAATCCGATAGTTTTATTCTCCGGGTCGTAGAAGGTGAGTATCTCATGCTTCGTCTCTTGTACCAGTACGTTGAGCCAAACACTGAGGTTTGTTCCAACCATGTGCATGAGACCAAATCGAGCCACGATTTTGTGTTTGTACACTTTCATCTGAAATTGTTATGTTCATAATTAAATATCAATAAAAGACTCAATTGCAAATCATGTTTTATCTCGTTTAACGATAAAGTGACTTTATTGAAAAATTACACAAAATTACACTTAGATTGAAAAATTAGATAAAAATCATAACATTATTTAACTACACTCGATTTGAAAAATACCAAATATCATCACTATTGAACCCACAGTTTTGATCGCGTGCAGTGTGCACTTTTAAATGATCACGCAACAGCAGTTCCCCATACTAATATTTGTCCCTTACAGCTCAGTTATTATTGAATCAAAATTCCATTAATCAACATTCATCCAAAGAGCCGTGAAACCGTAACAAATAGGCTCAGTTAGATGGCCTTTAAAAATATTATTATTACACACGCAGTTGATCTATAAGAAATATTTAAAAATAGCAGATAAAGTCAAAATCTCGAATAAATTAAACACGCATAATAAACTCAAAACTAATACAAACCTCATTATTGAGAAAGATGAAGTACATCTGTATAAAGATGAAAGCCATTCTTGTTGCCGGTGTGAGTGCGAGCAACACGTTGTGACAATTGGTGTTCCTCTCTAGTTCCCAGTACTGACCGAATTCGAGACCAGAGTAGATCATGGAACCGATACCGAACGCTAGAAATGGTAAATGGGAACCTTTTAATTGACAATACAAATAATTGAAATAACAATATTATTATTAACTTCCCAGCAAGAGGAACATAACCGATATTATTATCTTCATTAGAGACTTAAAAATATACAAATAAGAAGGTTTTATGAAGTTAATAACTGAATAGAAAACATCTACCTGAAACTAGAACAATTAATGGTAGGAAATTGAAATATAGTTGGCATTAAATAATACTACTATAATACTAGGTGTATTGGAGGAAACCTTGATTTTAAATACTATATCCAAAAGAAAATACAGAGCTTGCAAAAACTTAAATAAATTTTAAATTGTTCGTATAATAAGAACAGTTTTAGGAGCATCGCTTTAAATGGAGGCAACTGCGTAAGAAAATTAATTGAAGTAAAAAAAACAAAGACCAAAATAACAGCAATTTGTTTGCAGACGGAACGACCAAACGCGACGAGGAAGATTAAACTAAAAAGTAAACTTTGTAGTGTCCGCGTAGATTAACAATCCTCTCGACCGAAATAGTTACTCTTACTTTTATTTTCACCCGGCATTGTTGGGACGTTCTCAACTTTTATGTTTATTCTTGCTAAGTGATAAAATTATTCGTTCTTTGTTAGCACTGTTCGAAAACAATAATAGAATTTGTTTATAGCGAGAGACAAAATGTAGAGACTGGAGAGGCAAATTTGTATTCACAAAGATATGAATTTTGTAGTTATTTCATTCTGTATAGATAGCTTCTTACAAAACAGTATTTTTGGTCCATCCCATTCTTTTCATTTCGCGTGATATAAACCTATTTCTATTCATAAAGTAAAGAAGTTTCTACTTCATAAAACTCGCGAATAGAAGTTGCCACAATAAGGCATTATGCATGGTGATGTAAAGGAAAAAGTTTTTCGAAGAGATAATTTGTTCATTCACGCAGATTTTTATTGGTCTTATATGTATAATGAAAATCTTATATGTATTAATATAATATTATTATCAGAGGAGTAGCTATTAGATCCGTATAGAAAGCTTGATTAAAAAATAAACGGTTGTACAATTCAAATACCTTCCAAGCTTCACCCCTTGCACTGAGAATTTCGGTTTAAATAATAAATTAAAACGTAATTTAAAAATGTACAGACAAAGAAGATTGATCGTCTTCTCGTCTGAGAAGATAAATCTAAGTAGAAAATAAAAAGTAACCGTTCCACATAGAGATAGGAATTTTTTAAAAGAGATATAGTAAATTATTCTAGAAAGTGCTTCTGAAACCTATTTAATATTAGAACCTATTTAATGTGTTAATATCAAATTCGGGGGTTTATAAAATTATAAGAAACAGCGCCTACGTATAAATTTACAAAATTAAAATTTTGAAATCTGAATCCTTATATGGTGAACCTTATCAATAAGTTTAAGGCTTTTTTTGCTTAAAGTGTTATTTTTTATACCTACATGTTTATCCTTAATTAAATCACAGTTAGAAGCTATAAAACCTGTGAAAACAGACAAAACAAATACAACCCTTTCATACCATAATGTAAACTACTACGAAAAGTTTTTGTACTCAACTTTAAGGGTAACACCACAGTCCACAGTTTACAAATAGTTACCATGTGTAATGCGTCCATTTAATCCCATTGCTTTACGTCAATTTAGTAAATAATGATAATGTAGGTACCTATATGTACAAACATATATTTATTTGGAACGCAATTTGTTACGTGTTTTTAATATTGTTTTCGTTATTTGAACATGGGAAAAACCTGTGAAACCAGTCCAAACGAAATTCCTAATAAATTTTATGAAAAAGGACAAAATACCATGGAAATAAAGACAAAATATCATGAAAATGATACAACACTGGAAAAAAACACATTTATATACACATAACTCACCAATAGCCCGTCATCGTCAAGTAGATGCTCCCACAGTTTTCGCTAAGCCCAGAAACAGACGCTAGGTCAATATAATAATTTTCGGTTGCGTGGTCGCTGCACTGCGTTCAGTACAAGAGGAACAAGAATCGGACTCCGATTGGGATGAACTGTCTGATTCTTTTGTGTGTAAAAGATATATGTATAGTCTGATAGTCACTCACCAACAGCCCCCATCCTCAAGTAGAAGCTGCCATAGTGGTGTGTTCTGGATGTTAACGCAAAGCCCAAAGACAATCGTTTGGCCAATAGTTGCGGTTGTACGTGCGTAGTGGCTGTACTGCGTTCCGTACGGGAGGAACAAGAATCGGACTCCGATTGGGATGAACTGTCTGATTCTGTTTAGAAATTAGAAAATTTTTTTTAAGCGGTTGACCAATAAGGAAATTTATTTGTACATTCAGTATGACTTCGAATAGCTTGTTAATTATATATTTTACAAGCTATTCTTGATACACCCCAGTGATAAGAAACTGGCAATCATTTTTTTTATAATCCCCGACGTCCGACGTTACGTATTAATTTGAAGCATAAATTGCATTTTATATAATATTTAATTAATAATTATTTTAAGGAGCATCAGCGTAACAAGGAATAAAATTATGAAAGTTCGATAAGAACTGCAGCACACAAACTTTAATACAAAATGGATTTACACGGTATCCTACGCGTACACTACAAGAATATTGGGTTTATACTGACAAAGTTAGTTGGCTTCGAGAAATTTCAGAGCGGCAACAAGACCGCAATATCTTAAGGAATATAATTCAAAAACACCCTGCCTCTACAAACTTAGTTAGGAAGCCATATTTACTGCATAGCATCTACACAGGTACACGTCGCAAGAAAATTTACATAAAATCGAGACGAGGACTTGAGTAAACTTTAATTGAAGCTCGACCCTCGTCGAATAATGAATTTAATAATAAGTTTCAAGCGGTTATATAATTGCTTAAAAATAAATTGATGAGGAAATTGTTCTTTAACCAAAAGAAAATAATTAAAATTAAATTATAATGCTTTGAATAGAAAATACATCAGATTAGATAAATACCATTAGTTCAATGAGAATACCATCACAGATTACCTACTAAATAGATACTTACTTCGACTAAAATCGTCTAAAAATGAATATGTCCTACTACTACTGTTTTCACATATACCTATTCTGATTAAATTTGTATTAATAAATTCCGATATTCACAAATCCTTAGGTTTCTTCATATACATTAGCTCAGGATGGATATTTTTTGTAAGCAAAATACTCACTTGCCATAACTGTAGTATCAGTTGCTGAACGTGATCTATCTCGAAGTAACGCTGCGTACATGTAGAGAAGGAATACCATGCTTCCAATGTAAAGGTATAAATAAAAACCCTGCAAAATATAATACATGCATAAAATAGTAATAATAAAGTAAATATAGGTACCACATATTTTGGTCGAATATTCAAATAGATCTAAGTGCTCATGAATATACTCTTTGATGTAAGTCAAGTTTTCAATTGCAATTTGCGTTTCACAAAGCTTTAACATGCGACTCGTGTATTTTTGAACAACATCGTATGTGAACTTTATATATGCAATTTTTTTTTTAGTGAATATAATCAATTTATGCGTCAAATTATGTTACCTCATAAAACGATGGTGGAATGTATGTAGAAATAACTTCAGCCATAGGAAACGCAATTCCCATCACAACCAGAAGCTTTCCGTATAAAGCTGAAAGCGTCGTTGCGAAAGCTTCACTCCTATAAACAAATACATACTTTGTAGCCTATTAGTTATATCTTGACAAATATAATTATATTGAGATATTTGAGTACTAATTAAAACCAAATATTAGTTGTATTAAGTTACCTATGTCGTAATATTTAATACGATCCATTTACTATGATAAGAGGCAAATAAAAATTAAAAACATTTATTTAATTGTTGTACTTGAATGAATGCAGGTAGGTACCAAAATAAAATGTAGATTCAAATAATTTGTATTTATATCTTATCTTTATTATCGTGTGACTTTAAACAATTTCAACGGGTTTTATCCATAATATCATTCGACCCAATGTTTGAACATTTTATACCGAGCGTAGTCACAGACAGACAGCTTGAAATATCTCTAGAATGTTCATGAGTATCAATTTTAAGCCAAGGAATAGGATCTCACTCTCGCATATAATATTTTCCCGGGTAAAATAAGAAATTTTGTCAGTGTAAGTATAATCTTTTTCCAGTGGGTAAATAGACATCAAATGGTTTATGGTTAATTTCAAAATATATATTTATTTGTGGTTTATTGGAAGTACTCAGATATTTATTTAGGTATATTTAATGCTTTTTGGAATGACTTATTAGGAAACACGATTTGATGAAAGTTTCGCTTTAAAGTAAGAAAATATTTATTATCTTCTTCTCTGTACCATATAATCAATTTCAAGTTTAAAAATAATAACTTAGTTAATATTATCTTAAAATATGTCTAGGTATGATTATATTGTTCCGCTACATAAGCAAGCAAGTAAAATATGCTTAGTGTGACAACCCTAACAAATTCAAATTATTATTAACGATGTTGCCATGAGCACAACTAATATATTCGGATTAAATGGTGTGTATTGAATTGTAATAATCAAGATCAGAGGCTTTATACAGACCATTAATACGACGCGTCACATGTCAAACCGTACCAGGTAACGTGTTATTTTGATTTGGTTATACCTACCTATACAGACGAGTTAAAATTTCTACTTGTTCTTACAAATTAATCTGGAAGTCCTTTGTTATTTTAAGGACTATACAAATAATACATTCTTCCCTTTTTATAAAATGTATTGCTATTGTATGCTTTTACGTAACTTTGAATTTTTATTGTACCTACCACGATAACATATTTTAATCAGGACAACCCCGTTTCGCAATCTGATATTTCGTGTTCGTAAAAAGTTATTTTTATAGATTTAGTTATTAATTAAAAATCTGGGGCGTTCTCGTGAAACATGCCCTATCAAACTCGTTAAGCACGTGAGAAAGGATTCATTAAAGCTCTTTATCGTAAAATAGACTTTATTATTTTCGGGTCAGAGTCTCATTCTCTGTACCCTCATCAAGCTGTATAACAGTAATCTGTTTTAATATTACAGAAATAAGCTTTTATCGTTTCTTCCCGTCCGCCAGAAGTGTTCCCTTGACGATGAAAAACTTGACATAATAAACACGTTCAGAATAATTTATAAAGCATCTTTTCTTTTAATCTTGAAAGAATACGGTACATTTATAACGGATTAGCATTATGAAGTAGGAACTGTTTACTGTTAAGACGTCAAGTCCTTGAATGAGTGAGAGATTTCAAACACAAATAAGAGCACATTAATATAAACATAATTTATCTAAGCTTTATATCTACGTATCTTTGTAATTGATAGCAAGACTAAACATACTTCTAAAATTATAGATAAAAATGTAGACTTAATGCATATTGACTACTTATATTAAGAATGTTTCAATATGCAAATTGCATGTTTAACATCATCGTCTATAAGTCTATAATCAATTGAATTAATCACTTGTATTTGATAATTGTCAAAGATAAGCAAAGATAAATTTAATTTGCTCATAATCCACTGTTGTCATTACACCAACATTCAAGGTGGCACGATGCGCTACCAAGGACGCAGAAAGGCACTAAATAATCATAAAACCAGAAAAACTAGACCCGCGAACATTGTTAGATACAATAACGTTCACGAAAGTTCGTTGCCAAACTTGTAGCACTCAAGGTGTCTTCGTGTCTGGTTTTTGTGAGCCCTCATTCCCTTGGGGTAAGCCCCCTCTCGTACATGCTCCGTTACCATGACAACGGCGTGTTATTGGCTCCCCACAGCTATCCTAACGATACCTCCAAAACATACGTATCTACACAAAAGGACGGGACCTGGTTTTTGAGAGATACTCCTTGTGCGTTGTTCCACTTTTAACTTCGCGAGTTGAATGAACGCACTTGAATACGAATTATTCTGCAAGTAGTTAGGAGGGATTATATATATAAAGTATCATGCATACTCGTCTCGCAATTTAGACGCGTCGAGATTGTAGCATAAGAATGGAACAAAAGAATACCTAAAATTTACATTTGTACTTAGCAGAGATTCACGTATTCTTTCACTAACATTTTGCACGAATCATTTTTTAAATGAATAACTTGTGACGGGGATGTGCTATATTTTATCGTAATGATTTTACTTAGATATATCTAAAAATAAAATATGTATATCAGTTCTATTTATGTTTGAAGTTAGTCTTATTTACAGTTAGGTACTTCATATAAAAAACAGAACATGAATGAATGAACAAAATTAATCACTACATAGTATAAAACAAAGTCGCATTCTCTGTCCCTATTTCCCTATGTCCCTATGTCCCTATGTCCCTTTGTACGCTTAGATCTTTGAAACTACGCAACGGATTTTGATGCGGTTTTTTTTAATAGATAGAGTGATTCAAGCGGAAGGTTTATATGTATAATAACATCCATTAAATAGTGGAGAAGTACTGTTATTTTTGAGGTTTCTAATGTGATGTCGTAAATAATTACATTTCTTCCGCTTACATTGCAAACGCAGGCTGAACCCTACGAGTTTTATCAAAATAATGTACTAAGTAATAAATAATGTACACATTGAAAAGGTCTACAGAAAAGTCCGCGATGGCATATGTCTATATCTCTTATGGATAACCCACAATAACTTTTTTTTGTCATTTACTTTTTACGACAAATAATGGCTAATTTTCGAAGCGATTTTAACCAATACAGCATTTATCCTTAACCAATTAAATACCTTGAATACATTGTTCATTTAATATAG
>CAJQZN010028057.1:0-10836 GCA_907164685.1 Colias eurytheme | reverse complement strand
AAAATTAGTGGGATAGATTAAAGCGGCAGTTTTTTGGGGCGCCGAAGTAATAATTTTGGTGGAATATTTTAAGAAGGTAGCCACTATGTTGGGCTCTTACTACACAGACCATATTGAAAGATTGCGGTAGGTTAGTAAGGAAAAGAGACATGGCAAACTGCGGGCTTGAATGTTGTTTCACCAAGACCACGCACCAGATCACAAAGCGTCAGTTGCAATGACTGCCATTCAAAAATCGGCATTCCAAATGCTTGAACACCCACCCTGTTTGTTAGATCTAGCTTCTAGTTATTTCTATCTCTTTCCTCGGCACAAAAAACACCGTCTTAGCAAAAAATTTTAAGACGATAGCGAAGAGATGGCCGCGTTGAGGGGTTTTTACGGATGAAGTCGAAGTTTTTTTTTCTAAGTTTTGGAAAAAAAAAACGAAGTAAGTATATTATCTAGTTAGAAGACTATCTAGCGAAATATTTTAACTGTAATGACCTGGTTTAATATTGATTATAATTACTTTTGGATCAACTCATGTATATGGGATAGTCATATCTCATACTAAATGTATGGGAGGGTTTCAAGTGATTTTTTTAGATATTTCTCGTTTTATTTTTAAAAATTTATTATGGCCATTTTACTCATTGGGTTAAGTACTTTCAATATCAGTTTAAAGTTTTTTGATATAGGTAATAGTTACGGAATAATCGCCTGTGCACACTTAACGATTACACCCTGTATACCAACTACGGAGAAATAGGTGTATGGAGATAGTTCACGAATTACAATTTTGTAAGACCGTCAAGACATTTGTCATCTTATTCTCCCAGGTCCCGCGCCCGTGACCACGTTCGCTGCAAAGTGTGCAAAACGTCAAGTTAATAATATAATGAATAAATCGTGATTAAAATCCGTTAGTCTTAATTTTCTAAATATAACTGTCTAACTAAATTAGCATAGGGTGGTTAATATTGAATTGCAGCTGTTTACTAAAAACCCTCTATTTTAAAAGAAAATTGTCACCATCGTCTATACACCACTAGTTTTTAATCAGTACAAAAATTTTTACAGGGTGTTAAGTATCTTTAACCAATCATACTTGTGTAAGAAATAATTAAAAACACTAACAAACAGAAATGTCCCAAAATTGTCCACATAAATATGTAAAAATTGTTAAACCTAAATTTAATCAATGACCCACACTAGGTATTGTGTTGTAATTTTCTAGCGTACGATTTCGAGGTCCGCCGCACAGATCCATTGATAAATTCCGGCAAACTCGCGTCCAAGCTCGCCATTCGCCCATTCCTCACCCCGCCACCCCCTTTCCCTCTGCGGCCTGCGCCCGCGTCGCACCCCAACGGCCCCCCGCCCCAACGCGACAAACTTAACAGTGCCAAATTGTTAGCGGAAGTGAAAACTTGCTTTTTTTCGTCGCGTTTGTTTACGTTCTTCCCGGTACGATGTCATATCAATTCACATCACGGGATTATGTACTTATGCTTCGTGCGTTCTTTTTGAGTGGAGAAAATGCGAGTGCAGCAGTACGTATGTACAGATAAGAAGTACCCGAGTCCCGAACGCTCGATCGCCAAATGTACGAACCGTGGTAAATGCTTACCAGCAGGCGTTGTCACAAAATGTTTTCGTGTAATGTACCTACTAGCGTATTTTGAAGAGGATCCTCGACGTAGTACGAATGTCGAATAACGCTGCGGTTCATGAATTTCTCACAGCGGAGTTTGGAAGTCAGTGGATCGGTCGAGGCGGGCCTGCAGCTTGGGCTCCTCGCTCACCTGATCTCACACCCTTGGACCTCTTTTTGTGGAGTGAAATTAAGTGAACAAAAGTGAGCCGGTTAGTGTCGAACAATTAAAACAGCGCATATTGGATGAAGTGAAAAGACAAAAAAACGTACCTACTTCTCTCGTTAAAAAACAATTTAATAAAACGTTCACGTCTGTGTATTGACAATGGTGGTGGACATTTTGAAGGACAATTGAAATACTTGTAAGGTTAGTTAAGATTATTGTAAATACCAGCTGATTCTAACTTCTTAAATACGCCAAAATCGTTTTTTCTTTCATTAAAGATTAGGTATTGTAAAAACAGCTGATTCTAACTTCTTAAATACGCCAAAATCGTTTTTTCTTTCAATACAGAATAGCTTATTTTATTTTGATATTGTTTGTTTTGTAATTACATACCTACGTACCATTTTATTGTCCAAGGTTAGGTAATACTATCAACGAATAAGTCAATGAACTCTGCAATGTGTCTATGATTTTAGTGAGACTTTCTTAAATAAACAAATGGTTATATCTTTGCTATTTATCGATATTATGTAATTCTTACATCATACATATGATAATAATGTATTCGCTAATATGTCCTTAAAGTTTTTGTACTGATTAAAAACTAGTGGTGTATAAAGGGCTTAAAAAATGTATTCAACTCAACAAGCAGGTAACTCTCTACAAAGTTTAAAAGTAATTCCTCTCTCAAGTATGACTTGGTCGTGCCAAAAGCTTTAGCAACCGATACGGTAGAGTTTGTGTTTGTAGGTATAGAATAATCTTTTAAACTATATACCTAGCTTGTTATATTGTATAACGTCGCAGGCAAATTGTATTATTTCGCCGTTTACAAACATTTTATAATATGCCGAAAATTCGTAGTCAGAAATTTTTGGTTTCGGTTGATGGGTTAGGTTAGGTTCGTTTTGCACGCCTCATAAGCGAAGCGTTGAGGTGGGTACTACTGTCACTTCGCGCAAAACATCTGATTTTTCAAACTTAAAATATCTTCATGTATCATACATTGCACTTGTAAGATAATACATACACACACATATTAAGAAAAAACACTATTTTTAACATTCATGATATTTTTGATGTCATTTTTGTTATTTAAACTAGTAAAAAAACAGTTTAAAAAAGTTCTGTCTTGGACGTCCGTGTGTCTGTATGTGCGGAGGATTTTCTTGTTAACACGATAGCGACCGAAATACTTTACTAATCGAGTCTTTTTTTTTCTCTTACGCTTGAGTATGCTCAGGAATAGAACCCTTTCATTTTTCAGGGTCTGATTCGATGTGGTTTAATTGTTATTAAATAAACAAAAATAATAATTAATAAATAATTATTAAAAAAAAATTATGAGGCGTGCACTTTTGGATTTTCCAAATTATTTTTAACTAGGTACACAGATATAGGAGCCCTCAGCCCCGCGACACGGACGGCCGGCACGCTGACGGAAGCCGTTTATAGACGGCGAAATTCTACAATTTGCCTGCGACATGTACATATGTAAATCCCATAGAATCATCAATAGGTATTCATAAATATATAATATAAGTTTATTATATTTTAAAGTACAAAAGTAGTTTCTTTGACTCATAAGAAAATAAATACATACTAAGGCTGTTTTTAGATTCAAGGATCAAGGATGATAAATTGGCCGGAGTGAAGTAGCTTGTGGCATTAAATTTTTTAGTTTTAATTTGTGAATCGAATTCGTAAGGTTCGCTCGATTATAGGTAAACGACCACCAACCATTAATGAACATTTGCGAAGGTAGAGCCTCTAGAAATTAAAAAAATTAAGAAATAC
Organism: Colias eurytheme; assembly: GCA_907164685.1. Taxonomy (NCBI): domain Eukaryota; kingdom Metazoa; phylum Arthropoda; class Insecta; order Lepidoptera; family Pieridae; genus Colias; species Colias eurytheme. The sequence continues at coordinate 7,234 of CAJQZN010028057.1, read as the reverse complement.
ACTGAGAAAGTTGAGAAAAAGGATATTTGTTTCGAAGTATGCGAATAATATTTTAACCCAATAAAGAAGGAGTATTTTGTTAGTAAAAAGATTGATTTCGGTGATATCTACAAAATAGCCACTAATTACTAAGCTACCTCTACGTGTAGGTATGTATTATCTAATCTGTGTAAACTATCCCCTAATTTTGTCACAGTTACGGTCTGTAGACATCATAAGCTTCACAATATTTATTCACGTCTTTATATACACCTACAAACTAATTACATTTACAGAGTAGTAAAAGAAACAAAGAACATGGATCAATAAGCATATCCAGGAATTGTATCTATCTAATTTATAGATATACAAATGTAGGTACGCTTAATTAAATATTAAGGATATCTCAACAAATAAAGCTAAGTATTAACAACCTACACAAAAGTGAAATAATGTATACCAAAATAGACACTTAATCGTCATCTAAGTAAACGATTTTAATTTCCTTCTAATAAATCTCCCGCCTATGTTACCTTATATGTGTAAAAAGCCAGTACAAAAGTTATGAATTACGATGGAAACTGAATTTCATTTGCTTTTTTTTTTGTAGCTAGTTAAAAATCTGAAAAAACGAGTAATCAGTTTTTTTAACAGATGTTATATTTTCATTGTTGTTCAGCTTCAGTGTTTGTGCGGCCTAGCTTCAAAGCGGTAGTCGTTACGGCGTCGCGCGTTTCGGTCACGAAAGCTCGTGAGCTGAAAGTTTCAAATCTTCCTTAATTATTTGATTATAAAATATATTGAGTGAATTAAATAAAATATTTTGTTATTTTCGAAGTGAGTGAAAGGTACTGAAAAATATATACTAGGAAACATTACAATTTAAATGTCCTATACATTAAAGGTAACTATCGCACTAATTGGTATTTGAATTATATTATTAGCTTATTATTAAATAATACAAGGAATAATTTTGAGTCAGCATACTAAATGTTTTAAAATATGACCACATTAAATAAGGAATTTACGGAAAATACACAATTTAAATTTTTAACCTATAGGTATTAAAATCAATAAGTCAATTCAATAACTTCATTTATATAAGCTTAGGTAAAATATTAAAGTAATATGTATCAAAATAACAACTTCTGTCTGTTTATTTATTACAATTTAAATATTTTATCATGTGTATATATTGAGATCCTTAACATTATTAATATGTATTATTTCTCTCTTTCATTCATTCTTTCCGTGTTTTAGAAATTTAATTTAAAAATCAGGATATTGAAATCGTTAGAACACAAAAACAAACCTCTTCACCTCAATATTGCTTTTTGCAATTTTTTATTCGCGTTAGAAGTGGGCATTGTAAATAAAAGCTCAATTGTTGTTAGCACGTCTAAAAACAAAACAAAGTAGATAAACGTCTTATAATTATGTTATAATTAAAATGGATTAAAAGGGCGTGTGTGCCGAGCACCCGTGTCAGAAGTGAAATTTCTATGGCAAGATTCAAAGATACCAAAATCGTCGCCTTTCTCCGTGACGTGACGGTATTGCCATTACGCGACCTTGAAATTTTACTCTCAACGCGCATAAAGAAGTTTCACCATTCTTCCCACCGCCATCTCTTCAATTATATCTCAACTAGATTTCCGCCCGCGGCTCCGCCCGCGTTTTCAAAGGAAAACCCGCATAGTTCTCGTTCCCGTGGGATTTCCGGGATAAAACCTACCCCTATGTGTTATTCTGATTTATAAGCTATATTGTGGTAAAGTTTCATTCAAATCCATTCAGTAGTTTTTACGTGAAAGAGTAACAAACATCCACACATCCATACATCCATACTTACAAACTTTCGCCTTTATAATAGTACATAGTAGGATATCTTCTAGATTATTAGATATCTTCAATATCTATTAGAAATGAAATTTAGTATGAGTGGTATGAGTTGGAGCTTTCGGATGTTTAAGTTGATAGTTCATAAAAAAGTTCCGTAGAAGTGCAGTTCGAAGTATGATTTCATTACCTATTCATCATGCTAGTAAAATTGAACTGAAACCATAAAAAATTCTCTACGTTCTCGATCTATAAATTACTTTGAAATAAAACATATACCAATTACGCATATAGGTATAACCACACGATATATTTCATGTATGTAAAGTTTGCAATATAAACATTTTCTCCCAAAATACCTGATAACACTTTTTCACCTTGCCTCGTAAATATTATGGAATATGTTTCTAGCACATGGTTTTCGAATAGCTCACCAGTTTATAGTATGTAATGGATTTTGCTTTTAGCTTTTCACGTTAAATTAGGAATCCTTGAAGAATCTCTCACTCTTTGACTTTTGGATGTTTCTGGACTTCTAGATAGAAATATTATGCGCGATCTGTTATTAATACAGGACATAATGTCTATAAATTAGCCAATAATGATTAAACGTGGCGGTTTAGTATTCTTCAAATTTTTATTTATAGCCACAATTTTCTTAAATACTTCAATCATAAGATCATTCTAACAATAACGAACACATCAAAAAAGACTTATCAAACACGGTCCAGCTGTTCATGCGTGATGCCCTGACCAAGAAAAATAAGGATTTATTTTTATAAACGTTCACAACAATATAATTACTACCTATTACTAGCTAGCTACTATTTATTATTCTGTGCTATTACGTAGATACAAAAATTTATTTGGCTATTTTGATATAATGACCAAGAAGTAGTGCCTAAGGATATTTTATAAACTATTCGTGGTCAGGTGTTTGAATAAGATAGCTAATTTGTATTTATACCTATTCTTTGGTATATGTGTATAAAATATTAGCTATGAATAGCAATAAGCTGTAAAAACATAGTATTGCATATTATGTGTAGGTAGATATTAAACCTGCCAAGATCGATTGTTATTGAAATTGCCTGTTGAGAGCTATTATTATATTAATACATAATATTACACACTTGCAGCATGCCATTTACATAAATTGCGACATAATTGATCCAGTGACAAGACCTTATTGACTAAGAATTGATCTTCGACGCTTGCCGATATCCATTCATTATTGGAAAGGCAGACGATAATCTTACATTATTTACGTACTTACAATTAAAGCAAAAAGTTTTTGTTGCAAATACAAAACTTTGCTAGTAGTTTAAACACTTTTAATGAAATTACTTAGAAACCGTACAGTCACTTCAATGTTCCACAGAATAGAGAGAGAATACAAAACTGGTATAGTGAAGGCGCGATATTTAATATTGATATTATAAATATTTAACTTTAACAGATGTTAAAGTTAAATATTTATAATACCTTCAAATAAATTATTGTTTGAACATATTACGAAAGCTTAAAATATTAATTTATTAATTAATATTAATAACATGTTTCCGCGAGTAATTTCATTTGCGTGCACATTGTTATCGTGCGATAGCCATGTTATAGGGGTGACAGACGTACGAGTAAGTACGCGAACTTGTGGCTCGACGACCTTTTTCGCTCGTGTGTCACCCCAAGTACGCGTACTTAAAAACCGTCGAGTAAGTTCGTTGACGATCCAACATGTTTGAAATTTTACTCGTAGCCCGCCTTCGCTCGCACGTCTGTCACCGCCGCGAGCCGCGAGCCTAGCCTAGCTGTCTAGCTATAATAGGTGTTACTAAGTGCAAAAGTTCAATTAATTTCGTCTTCTTCTTTTAGTTTTATGAAAATAATTTAATAATTTAATATAATTAATATGAATGAATATAATATATTTGAATATTGGCGAAGGTATTTTTGAATCCCGCCAAGGAAGTTTCACTCCTGACGCGTAGGCTCAGCGCACACGCTCTTTTTTTGTAAAGTACCCTCAAAATATAATAGTAAAAACGAAAATATACCCTTCAATTTTTGAATATTTATTTTGTTAGAATGCTATTTACTTAAAAATAAGTGCTGGTTATTAAATTAAAAATGTCTATATTTAATTCCTGAATAACATAAATTCCCTCTGTTGATGACATAGAGACATTCGATATCGGTGACACGCGAGAAGCTACTGACCAAGCTTTTGCGTGTGTCACCGACGTCGAGCCGAGTAAGTACGCGAACTTTAAAACCGCGGTTTTAAAGTTCCTACGTCTATCAGCCCTTTCACTTACATACCAACATGTATTTCACACTCTTCATTTTTTAAGTTTTATCGAAATTTATTCAGCAATTTGTTGTTATGAATTTTTAATATGTCATATTTTGAAACACATCTACGTTCAATAAGTTCTCTTTTGATTTTCAACTAAGTAGGTAGGGTAAAAGTGGGATAGATGCCCCACTTTTTGAAATAGCCTCATAATTTTAAAAACATGAATCTTATACGAACACTTTGTATGAATATAGCTAGGTTAATTATCTGTTTTGAATTACTATATATATTTTTAATCCTACCATTTATAGATAATGTGTAATAAATATTTTTGTAGAACACCTTTTTTGAGGATAGATGCCTACCTAGTTGGATAGTTGCCCCACCATGAAAATACTAAGGAGGATAGATGCCTGCAGAGTGGGATAGATGCCTTACATACTCTATAAACGCGAAATCTAATAAAATTTATATGATAAACCAGCAAATGTCATGTTCACATAGTTGTTCTGTTGTCCAAGAATATACTTGCGCTCGCACTCCTTCTTTTCTTTTGTATTTTCGTGGCGTGGTTCTCCTACAATCAGTATAAGGGCAGATCATTAATAAGTAAGTAAACATAAGAAAAAAAAGCAAATTAAACGAGTAAAATCGGTTAACATAGAGAAAACCTCTGACGCAATCAGGTAAAAATATAAACAGTACCTGTGATTATCGATAATAACATGTACATATGTATTGAGGGATAGATGCCCTTAGAGGCCCCTAAGGGCATCTATCCCTCGAAAAAAAAGGGGCAACTATACTCTTTGATAAGGATAGCTGCCCCAGTATTCTTTTTTATTAAATAAAAACAAAAGAGCCACTATTTTCACTTAGATTTGTACTTAATGAACCAGTGTATAGACATAATAAGAAATATAGTGAAATTTATTAATACTTATAAAGTTATGCAAAGGCAAATATCAACCTTTTTAAATTTTAACGTGTTCGTGAAGTTCGCCGCTGATATTATAACACGCAGTAGCGAAACACGTCTTCACCAAACAACAGCTCATGCGTACACGAGGTGCGGGGTGATATGAGCTCCTATTTAAATCATTAATTCGTAGTCAGGACTCTGGGAAGTGAGGTTTTTTGAAAATGGGGCATCTATCCTAGTGCGGCATCTATCCCACTTTTACCCTACATATCTACCTAGATAGTCTATCAGAAATAAGCAACCTACTGTTTCTCTTTTAATCTCGTAGACTAAACTGAATCTTTTTGGATTAGCTATCTTTGGCCTTTGGTAAATAATTAAACAATAATTAAATAATAATTAACTTTAAATTAGCATCATGCGTTTTAGAAGAATTACCTACTCATTAGCAAGCATTGATTCTTGATACATCACATTTATAGTATTTAAATTTTTTGAAAAAGTCTGAGTGTCCAATCTAAATAATATTATGTACCTAAGTAATTTATAAAATATACAATACCAGACTGTGTGCCGTTCATTTTTACTTACAGTTAAAAAGTTTACACAAACATTATAAGTATAGATATCAGATAAATATTAAATACGCATGATATTCTTGGAATGAGACGTACGAAGAATATAAATATAAATAAGAAGCAGGAAGAATAAAATATAAATCGGTAAAATATTATATTACCTGGATTATCGGATTTTTTTTAACAATCGGTAACGTTGTTTATGCTCGCAATAAGCCGATAAAATTTCAAATTATCCGATATATTTCTATATTTCTGTCCCGTTATGAAAACAATTTAGAACAGAATATATGAATCATCTAATTTCGGTTATTGATGTTCGTCACTTGATACCCATATCAATGAGGGATCCGAACCGCAATTGAGTTTTGACGACACCATAAACCCCATTTCTGTCCAAGTAATCTCATTTATTTCATTTTTTTACATCGAGCAATTCACTAACCTGTCATTTTGTGATAAAACACAATTAAGGTATCTACTGAATTCGGGTAGCTTTTTTCTATACTTGACAATATTAAAATCATTAAAAATGAAGTAGGTATATGTATAAATATAATTATTTATACTTAATTTTTAATGATGTTAATAAATTTATTAAAATACAAGATATTTTAGTATTCACAGATATTTTCTCACGAAGCTTGTGTAATAAAATAAATATTTATAGTAAATTATGAGGTAAATAACATTATATTTTTTTTATATCAATTTCGTAATACCAACTACCTACAAGACCTACACTAGGGAAATGTAGGACCAAAATAGAACCTATAACTTTAAATGTTAATATTGTGCGTCGTGAACTGCCGGATTTTTATAATTAGGTATAAAAAGTGTATTGAATTTTGTCTTGTGACAAAATCCAAGATATTTTAATAAATATTTTCCAAGGAAGTTCTAAGCACGTAACACACGCAAATACAATCTTTTATTTCGTTTCGCGGTTGTATTGAGATCACGATTTTCTTGGTAACGTCCGGTCTATTACAGTATATTCATCGTAATAATATTACAAGTGCAAAAGTAACTTATTTGCTTGTTTGTGTAACATTTACACGCCTGTATATATACATGATTAAAATTGGGGAGAAAAGAACAATGATCAAATTTTTTACAGAATAAAATAAAGTACCTAGAACCGCTGCTCTATGGTTGTTTTTTTTATTAGAAGACGTATATATATATTTAGGAGACTGTTCTTTTAGGTAGCCGTTGTAGGTGATCGCCGTTATTTTATTAGACAAAGCAAGAAACTTTTTATACAGAAGATTGAAGCGGCTTGGACAGTCCTGTATTCCAATATATTTATTGTTTCTATTTATATAGGCAACAGGTGCTTGCAATAATGGCAAATCTATCAGATTACATCATACGAGTTAGATAAGATAGATTAATAGATCCAGTCATTTAACAAAGTGAAACAGCACGTAGACGTACTACGTTATAACATATGAAGCATGAAAATTACGAATAATTTATGCGCTAGAATTAATATAGTTAAATTGCCCAGCTCATACTTTGAGGTGTAATATTGTTGCGAAAGAATTACGGTACGTGGGGAGAGATTTTGAAAAAAGGTTGTGATTTACGATTTGTAACCAATCTCGCTAACATTTC
>CAJQZN010028056.1:0-20188 GCA_907164685.1 Colias eurytheme | reverse complement strand
ATTGATATTCTGTCAATTTTATTTTACCTTTTCTGGGCTGGGATTGAAGATTAGGGAATCCTTTATCCTTTTTTATTGAAATATCATAATAAATTCTACTGATTATACAAGTATTTTTACAGTTCTGTACATTCATATAATTTTAAAGTATTCCTCATATTTTCAAATCTTTTAAAAGATCATTCCAAATTACCCAACATTCCGGGGGAAAACAGCCCAAAAATCAAAACCACCAAAATATACGCACATCGAGTGGTAAGTATTTTGACTATTTCTCAAGGAAATGTTAAAAAATATATATTTACATATATAATAAATTACGTTTTTCAGGCACGAAGGCTGGCGTGGCTTCTACAAGGGGCTCAAACCGAATTTAGTTCGCGTGGTACCGGCTACAATGATCACGTTCTTGACATATGAAAATGTATCGCATTTTATGCTACGTCGAGGGCAAGAGGTTAAATTACCCTCGTAAATAAAAATAAGTTGTTTTTTTTATAGATACGTCGTACACGCTCCAATAGTCAGGTAATTGCCTGACTCGATGCGTAAGTGAGATGCTATATGTTTTATGCGTGAGAGTGAAAGAGCGAGGCATATGAAGGGCATACGATTTAAAATGTTTTTTTGTGTAAAACCTATCTATACTTTTTGCTTTTAAGATATAATTTAGCTTAATTTTTATTTCGTGTCTTTAGTTTTTTGTCAAAGTATGTGATTGAATGTTTGGTTTGATATGTACTAAATACATTTCTTGCACAAGGTTTAAAAAGGTGTAAGGTATAGGGTAATTGTGACATTTTTTATTAATTGAGTTCTAAATTAATATAGCTTAATTCTATAAATGGCTGTTTTTAATAGGTTTCATGAATTACAACAATTATTGCTTCATACAGTTGACGAAACCCACTTGTAAATTATACTGCCCTTTTAAATTGCCTGTATAGATTATTTCTAAATTCCATATTATGTATCATGGAACATATTCATTTCGTCGTATTTCACTTTTCAATAAACTAAAACATATTTATAAGCTTTGCTTTGTCATATTTCTAATTTGTAGAGTTCATTTTTGGATCATATTCACTTATTTTCTAAACATATCTTCATACATACATCACTAACATATAAATAGAAAAAATAAATAAATTTATAAAGGTTTGTGTATTAAAACAATGTCTGAGATAAATAAAGAAATCGGCAGCAATGTGTTTCTTCTAAATTCAATTGAAAATGGAAAATAATATTTTTATATGAATAAGGAAGGAGATTAAAAAATGGATGTATGTTTTTCTGTAAAGGTTTTTGCGTGTGTGATATCTTTAAAATTATTATTACCTTGCTTTTACGTAATAACAAATACCTATTCCTTATTTTTTCGTGTCTATTCTATGGCTTGGCTTCGTTAAAATTTGGATAAAGTATGTACTTTTAATAATCTCCTTAAATATATGCATATTTCTTTCAGTTTAAAGTCTCGTGAACGAATGTAATTGATAATATTAAAAGTTGTTCCTATTTATTGTAATAATAGTTAACCCCATCATTACCACAAATTAAATAAAAGTAGGTACTTAGAATTGAGAATATATACGACTATTATAAGTTTAACTGTTTTAAAAGTTAGTAAGTTTTTAATTTATTTACTTTATAAGAAGAAATATCATAAATTAAGGTGTGATTCTTTTTATTTAAGATGGGTTTGTAGTTAGTGTTTTTTTATTATTTTGCTCTTACAGCGATGTTCTGTGAATATTGTGATAATCTGTGATTGTTTAAAATATTTAAAAACATCGGTGTATTGTTAATTTGAAGTATTTGCTATTAATTGAAGAATTTTAGGATAAGTTAGAATTAGATTTCTTGTAAGTGAGTTAGTTCTGTTGCCTTAATAAATATATAATTAATAAAAACTATTTGCTTTTTATTTTCTATCCTTCATAGAATACCTACCTGATATCAAATACCACTGTGTATGTACTAAGTTTTATAGAGAACATATTAAACATAATATATTTATTTTAAATATTACAAACATAGTATTGAAAATATATTCTCAAAAAAGATCTTCCACACGCATGACATAAGAGACTACCAATACATCTATTGATAGATATCGTCTTTTTATCGAATATAAATAAAAAGCAACAGATAAAACATTCAAATTTATAGCAGGATGTTATTTTTTTAACTGCATAAGTAGTGTCTGTGCACACAACCTTATCGCGCGGTGGCGTATGGCACAATACGCCGGGCGTCGAATGCGCGCGAACCGCAGTACCAACCACAGTACTAACTACTACCGCGGCCTTCAAAGACATGTCGACGTCAGAACAAATTACCGTGAAAATAGTAAACAATTTTTCAGACCATTAAATTCTAATTTCGAAAATGGTGAGTCAATTTTAATACTAACCGCACTTACTAGATGGCGCTTTGTGTGTTGTGTTTTTTTTCAAGTTTTTATTCCTTTTTCGTTTGAGACACGGTGTATGCGTTTTTAGGTTACGATCTAGAAGCGGTAAATGTATGCAATTTGTGTGTAAGAAATGTGCTTTATGTATAGGAATACGGTGGTGTACTTATATATTTATTTTTTATTATTAATTTTTTTTTAATTTAAAGTGAGTTCAATGAATAACAATATCTATTGATTGTGTGTGACTGATGACGTATAAATCTAATAATATAGGTTTTCGCGTGTTTATAATGTATTCAAATTCAGATAGAGATAAAATTGTGTCATGGTGATAACAGCTGATATGATTAGTTATCGAAACATTAGATGGATTATCTTTTCATTGTAAGATTATTTCCGATAAATGAATATTTTAAGATATATGAAGGAAGTGCTTTACATTAGGTAGAGTTTTAGCATTAGATATTAACATATTTTTTTCCTTTGTTTACTTATACATATAAGATTTAAAATGGTCAGTAACTAATTAATCAATTTATGTACCTAATCATATGACGTAAATATATTTAAATAATAGCAGATGTTTAAAAAATTCGATCAAAACTGGATTATTTCTAACAAAATTGGTCACACACTAGTGTGACGAGTTTTGTGACTACGCAACGATTGACATTTAATTATTTAAAATAGTCTATATAGGTACCGGGTTCGAATGACTAAATTTTAGATTGACAGATAAATCTAGAAATCAGATAAGGTTACATCACAGGTTACATTCACAGATTACAATATTACAACCGCAAGATGTAGCAAAACCTCAAAATTTGAATACCTACATATTTAGGTTCTTGTATTTGTTTACGTATCTACATAATAAATAGTAATTATATATTTTATTTATTCGTAAATTTAATTATGTATAATTAATTAATTATACACTTGTGAGTGCTATCCTAATTATTATCGTCACTAAATATATTTATCAAGGAGGACCTTGGATACAACTACATAGTTTCAAACATGAATGACATAAGTACCTACCTAGGTACATTCGATATGTATATTGTAAGTTGAGATTTGAAAGGAAAAGTATTAATTTCATTAGTAATAGATACATAAGGTTACTCGATATTTTATTGATTAGTTGATAAGTATCTATCAACAAATTTAGATAGATGTATCATGTAATTCATCCAAATTTATAGATATCATTTTAGTTTCAATCATGTTGTTATCATTTACTATTGTTATTTATTTGAAATGAATTAATTTGATATTATTAAAAAAAATAACAAAAAAAGCGGTGCAAATAAACCCATCAATCATTGCTTGACCTAGGTAATTTAAAGAATGGCAACCTGAGTTTTCAGTTAAACTTGTTACGTAAGTTTTCGGGGATACTGTTACATAACCGGTAGTAAAGTTAGTAGGAGTCAGTGTATTTGTGTGAATGTATGAATTATTCCGTATGAATGTAATGGTTAGAAATAGGACAAAATATACATCGAAGTAAATATAAAAAATTGCAGTAGCTAGGTATATAATATATTTTTTTACTAGATTACAAACAAACAAACAAAAATTCGTAGGAGTATATTACTCCTCATTAGAGGATTGCAACGATTTTTGCGTGAAACAGCTTTTATGCTTTTACGGGTGTCATCGTAATTGTTTATGTAAACTTTGTTTATTGTTCCAAATAAAGAATGTTTGAATTTGACTTTTATTTGATGCTTTACGATTTCCTAAGATTTAAAACATCTTTAAAACATACTATAGGTAGGCCAAAGCTTAGAGTTTTTTTTCAAACTCAAAGATTTATGTTAAATCGTAGTTAATATGACAAAGTAAGCTGATTAGTTGACGTTTAAATTGTAATACAATTAAAGAACGATGTGCTCTACATCGAATCACGACATCTTCAATAGGTACATTATATTATATTGTTACGGATTATTTAGAAGTTGTGTAACAATTTTATTTTCCACGTTATTTACGTAAACATGGTATATAATAATATATGTACAACTATCTGTGCTCCGCGGTTTTACCTGCATTGCTATACTCCTATTGGTTTTAGCGTGATGATATAGATTATAGGCTATTATATTTTGACCCGACCTGTTAGTAATATTCATGCAAAATTTGAAGTAAATCCGTACTTTCTGAGTTTAGCCCGACCGTACATACAGACAAACAAACAAAAATTGAAAATACCATCTATATTTTTTTGCTTTCGTTATAGATATTTCTCAAGAAATGGTTGATAAAGTCACCTAAATGGTTTAAAAATTAAAAAAACATTGTATCCATTATTAGTAGTAATTATACTGATATTTAGGAAAAGATTTTCGAAGAAAAAGGTTTGTAACTACTTACAATAAGGTCTAAGGAACAATAATAACAAGATAACAGAGTAAGGGCTAATTGAAACTATTAGTGCAATCAACTAACAATGCAGACTCAAGTGCATTTCGGAGACAATGTTACAATGGACTCTTATCTAGTTAGATTAAATATTTTTAAACGATTTCCTTTAAATCTTATATATAAAAATGAATCGCAAAGTGTGTTGGTAAGCGCATAACTCGAGAACGGCTGAACCGATTTCGATAATTCTTTTTTTATTATATTACTTGAAGTACGAGGATGGTTTTTATGTAGAGAAAACGTAAATATGTACCACGGGCGAAGCCGGGGCGGACCGCTAGTTTTTCATAAAAATATGCATAAACGTAGAGTAGGTCTCATCTCATCTATAGGGCTATTTCTTAAAAATAAAAAGCAGTTTAAAATTATCATAACTGCATTTAACTATCAGTAAAAAGTATTGTGAAACGAAGTTGTAACAATAAATAAAAATAAAAAAATACAAAAGAAGGATTGCCGAAACCAGGGATCGAACCAGGGACCTTTAGATCTTCAGTCTAACGCTCTCCCAACTGAGCTATTTCGGCGATGTAAGTGGTTGCGAAATAAGGTAATATAAACAGGATTTAAATATTATACGGTGTGTATTGAGAACTTTTACGGTTTTATGATATGAAATCAATTTTCAGAGAAGTACAAAAACGATATGATATGAGAATAGTTAAACCATTTTTCGACATTTGTGGCTTCAGTTTAAATCATATTGATTTTTAATGTAAACAGTAACAGTCGGTAACCACATCTCTCAATATAAGTAATTAACGTATCTAATTAATTTGTAGTCATAATTTAAGTTATCGGTACATTAGAAAAAAATGAAGGAGAGTATCCAATAATTTTCTACATTTCAAAATAGGTAATCTTCATGTGATGCAATTATAAGCGAAGCTCCATAAATATTAATCATAACATCAATTTGTTTACTAAGTATGACCATGACATGTCTACTTTGTTGTTTATCTTTAGAAAATGTGGAAAATTACGATACTGTGGGCGTTGTGAAAGATTAATTGATTGGCTTCTTAGGCACTCAGTACTGTATCTAGTGTTAATATTATTTATAGACAGCACAGAAGGCTATTAGTGCTTTGCCGTGGGAGAAGATTCTTGACGCGCTCCACTTTCACCGCGTTCCGGAATATATGATGCGCCTACTGCGATCATATCTTTCGGACAGGGCTGTGGCGTATCCTACCCGGGATGGGTGGAGCGAGAAGGAGGTCTCGTGCGTTGTTCCACAGGGTTCAGTCCTCGGACCTCTCCTGTGGAACATTGGATACGACTGGGTCCTGCGCGCCGCAAATCTCCCAGGTGTCGGCGTAACCTGCTACGCGGACGACACCCTGGTGACCGCGCGTGGTGCCTCGTATGACGAGGCGGCTCTCCTAGCTGCCGCGGGGGTGGCGGACGTGGTGGGTCGCATTCGGCGGCTGGGTCTCGAGGTGGCGCTGGAGAAGTCGGAGGCTATCTTCTTTCCCGGCCGTCGAAGGCTACACAGCGCTGGATCGGAGATCCGGGTTAGCGGGGTGCCCATCAAGGTTGGATCCACAATGCGGTACCTAGGCATTGTGCTGGACAGCAGATGGAGGTTCGTGGAGCACTTCCGTCGCCTCGCCCCCCGTCTTGTTGGGGTGGCCGGGGCACTGGGAAGCTTGCTCCCAAACCTTAGGGGTGCCAGGGGTGGGTGTCGCCGTTTGTATACAGGCGTAATCCGCTCCATGGCCCTCTATGGGGCCCCCATCTGGGCAGATGCCTTAAGCGCCCGTAATAGACCATTCCTGCGGAGACCGCAGCGGGTCATGGCGCTTAGGGTAGTGAGGGCGTACCGCACGGTCTCATTCGAGGCAGCGTGCGTGATGGCCGGAACGCCACCGTGGGAATTGGACGCCGAGATGCTCGCGGACGTGTATCGCCGCGTCTCGGCGTCCAAGTTACTTGGGCTCAACCCATCCTATGAGGAGGTTGAGCAGTGGAGGGATGAGGCCGTCGAACGGCGGTTCCGGGAGTGGGAACGCCGGCTCGAAGAGCCCAGCGCTGGAGAGCGGACGGTCGCAGCAATTCGACCGGTGCTGCGAGAGTGGTGCGACAGGCGGCATGGGGCCATAACCTTCCGCCTTACACAGGTACTGTCCGGGCACGGTTGTTTCGGGCGGTATCTGTGCAAAGTCGCGAGGAGGGAGCCCAGCATGGCTTGCCATTGGTGCGCCTGCCCGGAGGACACGGCAGATCATACTCTTGCCGTGTGCCCCGCGTGGGCCGAGCCTCGTGCTCGCTTGGTCGCGGTCGTCGGGTCGGATCTCTCTCTGCCTTCCATAGTTCGTGCAATGGTGGGCAGCGACAGATCCTGGCGCGCGGTGATCACGTTCTCTGAGGACGTGATCTCGCGGAAAGAGGAGGCTGAGCGGGTCCGCGAGAGGGATCCTCACGCGGACCCGATCCGGCGCCGACGCCCTATTGGGCGTCGTCGTCGTGTTGCGGCTGATTTACGCGGCCGCAACCAGCCTCCCTAACGAGGGGAGCCGGGCGATGGAGCGGGGATTTAGTCCATCGTCCGGAGAGATGTGGTGGCGTGAGACGTGTTCCGCTCACGCCGCCCCATGAGGTTAGAGCTGGTTGGCTCACAATTTGTTTTGGCCCGGCGACGGGCAGCCGCTGACGGGGTCACGGAAGAATTCTACCATACCCGTGGCCCCGTCGTTGATGCGGCTTGACGGAACACAGTGGGGTTTTGGTCGGTAGGAATCCGACATAACCCACGGCCCCTTCCCCGGAGGCCGTGGGTATCTATGCAAGATTTCCCCACTTAAAAAAAAAAAAAAAAAAGGCTATTAGTGCTTAAATCTTAGCATATGTCATGAAGACCTAGTGTTTACAAGTATATATATATGTATAATTATGTAAGCAGCCGCACGATTCGTTCAGAAATAAATTAATTAAAGGTTGATGTTTAAATAAGATTTGTTGTGTTTGTTTGTTTGTGGTCGTGACCTTAGTTGTGAACTTTTATACACATACAAGCTGTGCATCCTTGATTCGTCTGTGGTACAACGTCGATATGATTGTACCGACTCAGATAACAGACATAGAGACAAGCATTTATTTTTATAGATACCTACATTTAAAGATTCGTTTAATTATATGTAAGTACATATTTCGTTAGAATTTTCATATTGTAAAATTATAAAAAAGCAACGGATTGAGAACCTTCAGCATTTTGGCAACGTCGATCAAACATGGTAGGTATCAAGCGATGCGCTTCGGAGAAAAGCCGTCAATCTTGTAGAGCTTATCAAATCAGATTGTATTATTTTTATGTAACAGCTGTTATAAATAAAATTTATTTAGTGAGGTTTTATTTTATTAAATGTGATGATCGTGATCACAAATAACAAAATGTCTAGAGACTTACCTACGGGTTAAAAATAAAAAAATAAAGATAAAATAAATATTATACGAATAAAGATTCGTTTTATATAGGTGTGTAAATACATAATTGGTTTATTAAAAACAATATTATGTAAGGAATAACATGATTAACCTATTTATTTATTTAAACAGTTAGTCTATACGGATTGTGGCCTGTGGGTTTTTATTTTAAATTAATTACTTAGCTTTGATAAAATAAACTGTAAGAAAGTAGATTAAGTAGAAATTCAAAATATTACAAAGTTATGGGAATATTGCTTTTCTTCGGTAGCCTTTATTTTTATTTTCAAACTCAAACATTTATTTATTAAAGCACTTTAAGAACACTAAGAACACACTAAGAAGCACTTTTGAAACGTCATTAGGTACATATATTTTTAACATTTTCTCAATTATTTCAATTATCGGTATAAAATCCCACGTAAATCCTATAGAAATTATTTGTGAAGATAAAAATAGGTGACTAAATACTAAGTTATCTGGTTACGGCGAACTTCAGAACTCTCTAAGTCTATTTTGATCTAATTATATTGACATTGTAGTATTTAATGTAACAATCGAATGTTGAAAGGACTTTGTTGCATGTTTTTAATGACTTATTAAAACTCGTCAAGTTATTTATGTAGGAGAAAATCATTAGGAGATAAATTAATCCATACTAATATTATAAATGTGAAAGTAACTCTGTCTGTCTGTCTGTTACTCAATCACGCCTGAACTACTGAACCAATTTGAATGAAATTTGGTATAGATATATTTTGATATCCGAGAAAGGACATAGGATAGGTTTTATCCCGGAAATCTTACGGGAAAGGGTTTTTCTCTGAAAACGCGGGCGAAGCCGCGGGCGGAAAGCTAGTTAAAAATAAATATGAGAACTGTTGTGTACCTAATTTCCCACGTTGAAATTGAGGTGAATAGTGTCTTCATCTTCATCAGCCTATATACGTCCCACTGCTGGGACACGGGCCTCCTATGAGGGTATTATCAATAGACTTATTGAACCTATTTATAAGCACAACATATTATCATCGTGAATATTCTGCCATATTGAAGAGAAATCATGAACCAGTTATGTATAATTCAAAACATAATATATTCGAAGAGTTAAAGGAATGATGGCACATTCTATTGTCATTTGTCACATTGTCACTATCGCTATATCGGTTTCATCCTACATATTATAATTAGTAGGTACTTAAATGAAAATCTTAATGAAAATATTATAAAAAATATTTAAACAATTCACAATTAGTTAGTTATAGTACTATTTGATCAGTTAAAAATCCCTACAGACAGGCGTATAACATGTAAGGAAATTTTGAAGCTCTACAGTGTGGCTCTACCATAATTTTTTCTGTAAAATTCAACACTAACATTTTCTGTGTATTACAAAATATATAAATCTTTAATAATCCATACATAAGTTTAATTCTTAAACACTATCGCGTAAGTAGATAAATAAATAATCCATCGAGTCATTGAATCGGTCAACGGCCTTATAATAATATCGAAGATTGTTTTAATAATTATGAAGGCGAGTTGTTTGGTTGAAAAATAGTATTGTTTGCGGCTCGACTGCTTCTGGAAGTGGAAGATCATAAAATTAATTACATTTCGTGATTTATTCTTGGCCATTATCAATACGTGAGGGCAAATATCGTCTTGGCGTTAAGATAAGAGTACTTGGTGCCTGTTAGTTGTTTCGTTTGAACGTGAATCGAGATATTTTGGAGTATTTAGTGTGTGACTTGTATGTGAGTTTGTGTTTATGTGCTCGTGTTAGCATGCCTGCCAATCGGAATGGGAAGCGGTCGTTACAGGTAGGTTACGTTGCTATATTTAATTATGAATTTATAATTTTCAATCGCATTTAATTTATAGCAGTTTTGTTTGGGTACAGGCCATAATCCACCACGCTGGCCACACTTTTGATTCTTCGACATGTCGGTTTCCTCACGATGTTTTCCTTCACCGTTCGAGCAGTGGTGATGTTACAACACACGCAGATAAATTGAAAAATCAATTTTATTTCCTGCGCGCTCGCCTGGTCTCGAACCCCGGACTTATCGATTCGAAGTCCGAGGTCTCACCACTGAGCCACCACTGCTGCCAATCTGAATCATGCTGCTGCAATCATGAATTTAGTTAAAGTGCAAAATTTTGTGTCTTGTTAATCATATTAAATGCATACTCTAACAAAAGGAAGCTCTCTCATTTTTATGGACATCTATCTTCTTCTTTATTAAAGACAAATTATTCGTAACAACTGCGTTAAAAACAACCGACTTCAAACTTGCACTTGCAACATTTGCAAATACAGACAAAAATGCTCATAAAATAAAAATTACTGGGCCTATCCGAATAAAATTTTTATGGGACCAATTCGATACTATCCCGCATCGAACAAAAAAAGAATCACGTAAATCGGTTCAGAAACCTCGGAGTAATCGGTGTACATACATAAAAAAAAACATACCGGCCGAATTGATAACCTCCTCTTTTTTTTGAAGTCGGTTAAAGATCATTAAAGAATCGAGTTAGGTATACAATAAACATATCGTCCTAAATTTATCATTAGATACTAAATACTCAATGAATATATTTCACTGGCTAATAGGGTTATTAATAATAATAATCTAGAACTATTTTAACAGTTCCTCAATTAATTATTATTTATTAGGTATCTACATATCTAATCAAAATAGTTTGGTTTTATCAATTTTACATAGTAACATATTGTGTTCTATTTAATCCACTAACATAGTTATCTTGATATAACGTTGAGGTTTTTAAGTTTATTAAACAAATGATTTGTAACTGTTTTGTAGTTCTTCTTGATTCTATACTAAAGTAATATGTATATGATTGACGGATTATCAAATTGATTCGGATGTGAAATTTGCCTGAAAAGGTTTCAAATACTGAATATGTTCTATAATTCTTGAAACCATCGTATATTAAGTATTAATTTAAAAAAAAAGTTTGTTCTAATAAAAAAATTCAAGCAAATAATTTATTATTTTAAACAAATAAGTAACCGGTCATCCTTCTTTGTAAAAGTCTTTAAATCGCCTGTATGGCCTCTTTGTCTATTGCCATATTTAAAAATTCTTTTAACAACGTAATAATCTACATAAACATCGTCAATATAAAGATCTAATAAAATTAATTCTTATGGAGTCTTCTTTCGATTAACATACTTGAATTTAGATATTATTTGATTAAAAACATATTTCTATATACACCAAATACCAAACAAACAAAACTTTGTTATAAATTATTTGATTCGTTGTTAAAACTTTAGGTCGATATCTTCCATTCTTCGGAACTTGGAAGTTAAAAAACGAAAAACTGTTTAAATAATAAATAAATAAATAAAATCTTTATTTTGCTTTAAACATGATATTCAATGGTGATACAATTACCTATATTAATAAAGCACAAACATGTTCAGCCAATACAAGCATGCAAAAATAAAATAATAAAATAATTACCATATTAAAATAACATTTTGTCGATATAGCAGTTTTAATTTATGTATGTACTACCTATATTATACGAACTTTGTCAAGAAGAAAATGTTTATTTATTAATAGTAAAGAATATATTATGTATATGTGTATTTGGTTGAAGATGATGAAAATATATAAGCTGGAGCCCGCAGTTTAAACCAATACTAATTAAAAAGACATTGCTCTTACAAATGCTCTTACATACTCATTATGCTAAATATTCTAAAAATCTGATCATATTATGACGTTTAGATATGCGTGAATGACATGCAATCTTCTTTACTTCAGGTTTATAATAATAAGTAGGTTAGCATTTTGATATATAACGAAAAATTAAATATTAAATAATTAAAATAAATAAATAATTGAATAAAGCCAAACAAAAGGGTAGTGCAACCCCGCTCTACAAATTACTGTATTACTTTGAACAAAGAAAATCAAGATATAATTCCACTGAAGAACAATAAGCAATCAATTCAGATCTAGATTTTAATGGATCCTAAAATCTTGAATTTTTTGCCATTAAGTAAAACAAAGGATTTTAAATCACCTATTTATTGTCTATTAGGTAATTATTTCGTTAACTTAGGCTATTATTTAGTCATTAGATAATTATATACTTACCGAACGAAGGAATCCAAACTGTTTGTTATTCTTGAAGTGTTTTTATTGGGTAATAATTGCGTTAACAATTTAACAGCTAAACGATTGTTGATATCCTTTCTTGCATCAAGTATAATAGCATACGTACGCATAAACATTAATAGTTTTATTTATGAAGTAACTTTACACAATATTTCCTCAATTTTATAAAAATAAAAATATCTCGCTTCATAATGATTCCTTTTAATGATAGTTTTTTTCATAAATAATCTTACAATATAAGTGTGATTTGGGATAAATGCGACACAGTTATGTAAATAACATAAAATTTATAGATAATTGGTGAAAAATGCAATAATGCTATAAAAATTAAAACCTATGTATTTATTATTTCTTTATATATACTAGGTACTTACGAATTACGTTTTAGTACTTATGACTAACTAATGCGCTCACTATAGTCAATCCTGAGGTTTAATAGCAAATAAATTACAAAATTAAAATATTAACGAAAAATATTATCTGATAATTCATTCTTCGATTAAAAATAAAAATATTTTAAACCAAACGCAGTTTGAAACTTGTTGAGCGTGAACCTTTATCCCTAATCCCACCTTCTAAAGTTCTATCCCATAATCCCATTCATTAATGCTTTTAATCGTGTTTTAATCCCACCTCTCGGTCTGTTAAACGTTATACGGTTGTATAAAAGTGCTAAAAGCCTTCATAGATTCAAATAACATTCTTTAATTAATGTATGGTTTTTAAAATTTAGAAATTTTATGAAATAAGTATATAATATTAATTTATAATAGATTGAATTGATTTTTGATTCATTTTGATGAATTGAAATACCTAGATTTTTAAAATGAACATAACTTGCACCATTAATATATATAAATTAAAAAGTATTCCACCATTATTATATTAGCAAAAGCTATAGACAGTTTCTATTTTAATTCTAACTAGCTTACCGCCCGCGGCTTCGCCCGTTTTGACTTAAACCTAATAAATTATATACTAAAACCTTCCTCTTGAATCACTATCTATTAAAAAAAAACCGCATCAAAATCCGTTGCGTAGTTTGAAAGATCATAGGGACAGAGAAAGTGACTTTGTTTTATAGATACTACTAGCGACCCGCCCCGGCTTCGCACGGGTGCAATGCTGATACTAAATACACTACAGAAAAACTGTGAACGTTGTATATAAAAACATAGCGGCCCGCTCCGACTTCGTATAGATAGCCTGGCGGCCGGCCGGTACCGCCGCAAACGCTACGTCCCGCAATTTTTAAATCTGTAATATCTTCGAAAATATTCACTTAAATCATACGGTGTAAAGGGCCATATAGATCTATATTAAACGAACAATGTATTCAAGGTATTTAATTGGTTAAGGATTAATGCTGTATTGACTATTGGTTAAAATCGCATCGAAAATTAGCCATTATTTTTCGTAAAAAGTAAATGACAAAAAAATGTTATTGTGGGTTATCCATAAGAGATAGACATATACCATCGCGGACTTTTCTATAGACCTTTTCAATGTGTATAATACTTAGTACATTATTTTGATAAAACTCGTAGGGTTCAGCCTGCGTTTGCAATGTAAGCGGAAAAAATGTAATTTTTTACGACATCACTTTAGAAACCTCAAAAATAACAGTACTTCTCCACTATTTAATGGATGTTATTATACATATAAACCTTCCTCTTGAATCACTCTATCTATTAAAAAAAACCGCATCGAAATCCGTTGCGTAGTTTCAAAGATTTAAGCGTACAAAGGGACATAGGGACATAAGGACGGGACATAGGGACAGGGAAATCGACTTTGTTTTATACTATGTAGTGATGTAGTGATTAACATTTTTGTAATCTAAATTTCTATGTTATAATTTCGGTTAGAATATGCGTTGTAACTGATGTTTTTCTATGCGACCATGAACTAATCTATAATGTATAAATATTTCTAAAACTTATTAGTTACTAAACATACTGATAAACGTTTATTGCGTGCTTATCACTTTTAAGGGTAAATTTGGATTTATTTTAATACGCAATAAGAATATTTTTTATTATAATACACATCTTATATTACAATGAATGATTACGAAAATATTTCTGAATTAAATGGCTCTACCATTCATTTTAATTGTTCTTGAAACTGTCGTTTTATTGAATTGACGAATGGTTTTGAATACCGTACCCAAATATTGTAATTTTCTGAGAAAATTCAATATGTACATGTATTAAGAATTTTAACAATTAAAATATTGACATTCTTACTACGTATAGTCTATACGTATGGATACTTTATTATTAATTAACACGAATCGAAGATTAGCTTAAAAAAAAAATAATAATCTCAATGAAGCAGGACAATTTTTTGGACAATAATATTATTCATATCATACATGAAAGAGACGGCTGTCCTTTTTTCATAAGAGTAACAGAGACACACTATTCTTTATCGGATTTACAAAAAATTGTGATAAGAGTGACTCAACGAAATATTTAGTAACAAACGTGCTTTGAATACATAAAAATTATAATTGTAACGTTTTTAAAAAATATCCATTAAAAATAGCAATATAAATGTTTTATGAAGAAGTTACTTATTTGAAATGTGTTATTTTATAGAAAAATAGTTTCGTTGCTTAGCATAAAACCTTAGTGATAAAAATATGAAGAATTACCTTTCGTATTAAAGGTAATTAATTGCGATAATTCGCTATAAAGCAAACGTGCGAAATAATAGGATTGTGATTATTTGCGAAATTGGATGTAGAGACATGATAGCTGAGGAGGCCTTCGAAGCTCAGGTCAATGGACGCTTGACAGTAAGTTAATTAATGTTATTATTCGACAAAATTAGATTATTTTCTCTAATTAACGACGTGCGTTTTTATCAGTTTTCAAAGTCTTAATTAGCGTTGACATTGTCATAAACAAGATAATCAATTCCTAATACAAAAACAATTATGGAAATACAAATTACACTTTTACCTCTATCAATAGGTATCTAATAATTTTAGCGCCTAAAATCCGCTATTTTATGTTAGCATCAAACTACTAGAATCGTAGGATTCTACATGTAGATGTCTGACTAATACTGAAATAAATATACCTACTTAAGTATCTTTCTATGTTGTACAAAGTTTCGTAACTCTATATTAGTGAATATAGATTTTTATATTTGATATTAGAGAACGAATTTTTTTACAATGCTCTTTTAGTGTAAAGAGCATTGTAAAAAAATTCGTTCGCCTAACGGTGCATTTAGTCCAGCATAGGAGCTCTAGCAAGAACATTTTTTCGTGATCTATTAGTGTAAACGAAAACTCGTATTCAGTGTATTAGAACATTGAATCTTTTCGAACGCACTAAGAACAACGAAAGAATGCTCTACGCCTGTTTACACAAAGAATTTGACATAGTGGGGTTAGAATTAGCATTCGCTCGTTTGATTTAAATGCAGCGTAAGAAAAAGCCTTATAAATAAACCGGATCTATCTTGATTTGGAAAAGGAAAGTAACACATGATCGAATAAAAAAGGGAGCCGAAGGATTCATTATCTAGACCTGTATAATTATTATGACAATAAAGATTTTTATTATTATTTTGTTATTTGATTGAATGTCTTACAATTAATAGACACATACCTACTAACGCTAAGAAGAAAGAATTAAAATAATGAAATCATATCCTATCCTATCGTATCGTACTTCGTACTAATACATATTATAAATGCGAAAGTTTGCGAGGATGGATGTACTTATGTGATGTGTATGTATGTTTGTTACTCTTTCACTCGATTCGATTACAATGAAATTTATCACACATATAGAGGGTAACTTGGACATAGGATAGGTTTAATCCCGGAAATCCCACGCGAACGGGAACTATGCGGGTTTTTCTTTGAAAACGCGGGCAAAGCCGCGGGGAAAGCTAGTTACCTACACATAATTACTGTCCTTTAAGGTATAACGAAGTCGTACTTTTAATTGAAATTTTACGATTTTAACTATGTGTATATATTATAGCCCTTGTAATTTAAATACCACTTAAAAAGAACCTTCGTTGTGATAAAATTAATTCAACTTTAATACTCAAAGTAATTAAATGTGTCATTTGGATAATGAAGCAAATTAAAATTCTTATAAAATCAATATTTATTTTAATAGATACCTGTCTAGTTACGACATTCTTGTAAACTATATCATTCTCTTATCTTATATTTACTAACTAGCTTTGCGACCCCGATTCTGCTTCCGTAAACTCTGTTTTCCCTATTTAATAGAAACAAGCGTGTGTACCGAGCTCATGTGTCAGAAGTGAAACTTCTTTAGCAAGATTCAAAAATCGTCGCCTACCTCCACGGCGTGATGGTATTGCGGTGACGCGACCATGAAATTTTTCTCTCAACGAGCCTAAAGTAGCTTCACTTCAAAAATTTTTTAAAAGGTTCTACTTACCTCATATGAGATCTTCAGAGTTCAGGCATGCCATTTTATCAAAATCGGTTTAGGGATTTTGCCGTGAAAGTGAAAAATTTAGATTGGCAGTTATGACATGGAATAAAGATAAGACTTTATCAAACCGGATAGAAATGTAAACACTGATTAAAATAATCAATTAATAAATTTAAAAAATATGTAATTTATCTTCTAGTTTTTGTTTGAAATGCATTTTCTGAACCCACAAATTGTAAAACTGACATGATTAAAAAGAGCAACTATGGAGTTTCTTGCCGGTTCTTCTCCGTAGATACCTACTGCTTTCCGAATCCGTGGTAAATGTTAAAAATATGTAATGACGTTTCAAAAGTGCTTCTAGAAGAAGTCTAATTGAGTCTAATTGAATAAATAAATGTTTGAGTTTGAGTTTGAGTTTGTACACACAAACTTCTATGTTTTAATATTTTTTTTGATAGAGCGAGCAACAAACATCATCATCATCATATTTTAGAATTAGTTACAACTTGATTCCCTACCTTTTCTAGGTCCTATTTACCTTACCTTCCCTTTCCCAGAGGAGTCCTTTTCTAGAGGCACATAAACTTTAAGATTTCCTACTAAGAATTAAGCTAAGAATTAAGGTCTACTAGGAAGTGAGCGAGTTACTCTAGGATTTATAATATGTTTCGTTGCAGGTCAATCAAGTTTATATACTATAGGCCTATGAATTCCTAGTACGTACATTATTTATGTGATGACAGAAGTAGCCGAAATAGATTCTTAAACGAACTTTAATAAGCGGATATTGATACTTCCTGCTTTTCAAAGCATAATGGTATCTTGACTATCTGGGCGTTAATATAATTTTTAATAGTGGTCACTTATATAATAGAATTCAATAGTAATACTTACACTTACATCATTTTTACACGCTTTATATTAGCTTCACCTGTATGTTTGTAACCGACTTCTTTGGGCGCGATTTTGACCCACTTTAAACGGCCAGATTTCGTTCAAACTTTGTAGATTTATTGAGGAGCGATGACAATACACTAATTTGATAAAATTTTCTATTTTTTAGTTCGGTTTTCTATAAAAAGCGTGTTTTTTTAGTTTTTTTTAACTATTATTATTTACAACTACTCGTGGAGTAGTTATATCTCCTTTATAAATACCTACCTACTTACCTCTTCAATTAATGAATGAAGTTTTAGCTGCACACTAGAGATCAATAATTATTATTATTGTATATATTTATAGGGCATGATCTTACTATACTGTATGTTAACCAGACTACTTGATTTATGTAATTTATTTTACATATTATGTTAACATTATGCAGTTAAGTGTTCTCAGTTCATTATTTGAACGATAAAATGCTTTATTTATAAACAGACAAACGGTTATGTTTATTAAATATCTTAAGAATTTTAATTTTATTCAGGAAATTATTGTCGCAATCACTAATTTGTTGATAATAAATTCATAATTCATAATTCATAATTCTTTATTTACGTTAAACATGGTATTTTTAGATGTTACATTTTTACTTATAGTAGGTACAACATGTTTAGCCGTCATTAAAAAACAGCATGCAAATTTTATAATTGTATATAAAACAATGGGTCCAATTAAATTATCAAATGTTAATTAGAGCAGGCTCCAAGGAGATGTTCGTTTGCAAAAATAGCGGACCCAAATAAAGCACATAATATGAGAATCACAACATACAATTTATGTGGGT
Source organism: Colias eurytheme (assembly GCA_907164685.1). NCBI lineage: Eukaryota > Metazoa > Arthropoda > Insecta > Lepidoptera > Pieridae > Colias > Colias eurytheme. The sequence continues at coordinate 1,588 of CAJQZN010028056.1, read as the reverse complement.
AAGAACACTTTAGGTAGAGATACAAAGTATACCTAATGTCTTAAAAATCAACTTACGTCTTCAATTCGATTTGGATTTTAATATGATCCACATTACGAGTCCATTCAATGATCAATAAATTTTCATTATATTTCGTGACATAACATTATATATTATGTTTAACTATATAAACATACGTTAAAATTGTATAATTTTATAGTTATGTTAATGTAAGTTATTTTATATTACGCAAGAATAATCGTCATGTATATTAAACTTTAAAAGTTTAGTAAAAATTAACCTTGATAATTGTGTAACATAGAATAACTTGAAGACTAAAGGTCATAGGTACTTTTTATTTTCTTCACATTTTTCCCTAATACCTACGTATTATGCAATACCTATACAATGTATTTACTATTTAAGTATATTGTATTTCTCACCCACCTTTTTAATTTAATTGTCTTATTTTACTATATTTCTGCTATTTTCTAGTAAAAATTACGCACGAGCGAACGAACACGAACTTTTTATTAGTTTTTCTATCTATTATAAGATTAGCTCAAAAACTGCTTAAGTAGCCAATTTTTTAAATTTTTTATCTGTAGAAACCGGTGCGCGTGATAAGTGTGGAATAAAGTCAGTTCATTCATTATTTACTTTCTTTCTACTTATTAATGATAAAAAATAAATTCATCAAAATAACTATACAAAAATAGATACACAACAAACATGTCTTTTATAAAAAAATAGTTATGAGTGAAGCGGCAACATTTAATTATTTAAATTGATACAATTATTTTAATTGACACAATCTTAAACTTTTTTCGTCTCTACAATTGTAACATTTTTGTATCACTTTTTTTTCTTTAATTAAATAATCACATGGATTTTTATTCAATAAAGTAGTCCAATTATTTACTATGTAATTTAGAATTATATAACTCCAAAACAGAATGTTTTTATGGCTCTTAGTGGTTCTTCTATTTTGGTGTCAATTAAGTCGATTTCTTTACGGTTTACAACTTGTATAAATATGACGTAACTTTTAAATATTGTGTCGGGGATTTCATTAAATGAAAATGGGTATATTTATATAATCTTAATGCATTTTAAATTGAAAAAAAATCAAGAGAATCTTCATGTCGATTTAGATTTCAACAACATTCATATAACTAGAGATTATTAAAAAAACTAATCAAATTAATAGCATATTTCATTAGAAAAAAGAGTAGGTATTATGAATGAATAACTGAAAATACTTTATTGCTTTGAAAATACATAAATAGATATATATATCAAATACAAGACTACAGAAAAAGCAAAGGGCGGCCTTATGACTTATCGCTACTCGCGATCTCTACCAGGCAACCCAACAATCAGAGGAAGTATAACAATATGATGTGAGATTATTTATGTAAAACTATTTTTACATTTGTATCTAATTCCTTCGCCTACAACATTACAGTATTTTGGTCCGTGGATATATTAGGAATATATAATTAAAAGATACATCATTTTCTTATGAAGGCGATCATTTATATTCTAATGTTAACTACATAACATAGTTTGTTATTGCACAATATTATATTATAAACTGTAATAGTTA